>PVKS010006600.1:0-67827 GCA_004027875.1 Aplodontia rufa | reverse complement strand
TTCTACTTTATCTCTTCTATTAGCACATAAAGCATATTCAAAGAGAAATGACAATGGCTTCCTTAGAGTTTTCAATCACCTTTTTAAAATCTGAGTCTAACCTGAGCCTATCTCCAGATAGCACTTACCACCATGTGTTGCTCAGTTACTCTGAGTACTCCCAGTTCCTTCCCTTTCTCCAAGATGACATTGTTATCACTCATTTTTCTTGTCCATGTGCTGTGATTATCCAATGCATTGCTACTATCATTAATTCAAAACATCATTTGTTCTTTATTTAAAGTAAGAGAAAGATAACTACATTTATTCCTTCTCTGGTGCTTGCTCCTTCCATATAGATTAAATATCATGACCTATATAATTTTTCTCATCCATGAGAATATTTTAAGATGTTTTTGCAACATATGTCCACTGTAGTGAGTTTTCTGATTTGGTTTGTCTGAAAATGCTTTAATTTTTTTTCTTTTTTTTGTGGAAGAAAATTTTCATTGAGAATAGAGTTTTAGGTTTTTGGGTTTTTTGTTTTGTGCTGTTTTGTTTTGTGGTTCTGGGGATTGAACTCAAGAGTTCAGGAGTGTTCTATCACTGAACTACATCCTCAGCACTTTACTTCTTTTTTTTTCTTTTATTCTTTTTTTTTTAAGACAAATTCTTGCTAATCTGCAAAGGCTGGCCTCAAACGTGAAATTCTCTTGCCTCAGCCTCCCATGTTGCTGGAATTACATACATGCACCAAAGCCCCCCTGGCTATAGGTTGTTTTAGTTTCCTTTGAGTAATTTAATTAGAATCAATTCTCTTCTTTTTCACACAGTTTCTGGTAAGAAGTCTACTATAATTCTCATCCTAACTATTTTATAAGTTACAGCATACATGACTTCTTTGAGATTTTGTTTTTGATGTTCTGCAATTAGAATATGATATATTCATATGTAGATTCTTGTCATGTTGGTTGGTATTTATCTTGCTTTGTATTTTCTGAGGTTCCAGACTAAGTGATTTAGTGTTGCTCAGTTACATTATAAGAATATGTCCACCTCTTCTCTCCTATCCTTATGACAAGGTTGTCACTCATTTCACTTCTCCATGTACCGTGTTCATCCAAAAATTTCATTAGTTTTTGAAGTTCTTGATCATATATTATTTTTGCTCCATTTCTTTTTTCCAAATTCTTCAAATAAAATAAATATATTTTATTATTTCAAAAGCTGCCCGATAATGTTTGGTGGAATTTTGGGGTTTGTATATGTTTGTTTTATTTTGTTTTTTCAATCTGTTTTCCTTGTGATTCTTCAGTTTGAGGAAATGACCTATCTTCAAACTCACTGATTTGCTGGGGTTTTTTTTGTTTGTTTGTTTGTTTTTTGGTGTGTCCACCACTTTATTTGGTGATGAACTCATTAGATGCATTCTTTAATTTTCTTATAGTTCTTTTCATTTTTATCATTTCATTTTGATTGTTTTTTAGAATTTCTAATCCTCCACTTACATTAACCATCTGCTCTTGCATGCTGTCTACTTTTCCATTAGAGCCCATAATATATTAATCATAGCTATTTAAAATTTCCTAGCTTATAATTCTAATTCTATGTTACTTCTGAATTTTGATTTAATTCTTGCTTTGTCAATTCAGACTGTTTTTTCTTGCTTTTTAACATTGTTTACAGTTTGTTTGTTAAAAGATTGACATGTTGTACCATGAGTCCTTTAGTGTCCAGTGTCCTTTTTCCTGTTGACCCTCTTCATTGATTCTTTCTTAAGTGACTCCTCATAGAAAGCCTATTTCCTGCAGCTTTCTCCATTGTAATCCGTTGCTATTATCCTGGAGCTCTGCTGGCCTGGTATGGAAGTGTGGAGGATTACAGATTCCATAATCTGTTGTCATACTATCAAATGTCACTCCATTAGTGAACCCATGTCTCTGGGCTGCGGCATGTGCAAAAGTTTCTCAGATTTTTTTCCGTTATTATGGGAGAAAGAAGCTCAAGTGGCCTGAAGTTAGGTCATTTACCTTCCCCCACATTGGTTAAAAGCTGCAGTTGAGAGTTTTCCCTTGAAGAAGCATCCTGTTACAGAGAATACCTTAGGAGAATTCTTAATAATAATCACTGTTTTAATTCATTTGCCTCAGTCACGGAAGAATTTCTCTCAGATAGTTGCCATGAAAACCTGATGGAATTTCTGGAAGTAAAACCCTCAGAACAGGGATTCTTCAAAGACTGGTCCAAACCCCACAGTTTCTCCCTGCCATGCTGGGCCATGCTCAGCCTCCAGCAATTGATTAAAATGGCCAGGTAAGTCTGTCTCTTCATTGTTGCATTGTGTTCTACTGCAGGTGAGCAGAATCAGACCTTGAGAGTGACACCCTGGATTCACCTGCCTCTTGAGGGTTTGGTGCGACAGGTAACTTCCGGAACTCAGTCCTCTAGTGAGTCTAAGAGTTGTTATTGATTTTTCTTTTTAAATTTCTTCAGCATTTTCTCATTTTTAAGGTGAGAATAACAACTTCTAAACTGCTTTTTTAAAATATCAGAGTTAAAACAAAAAGTCCACATATTAAACTTATTACATACCAATTATTTTCTTTGCTTTTTGCTGATGCAGAAGATGTGAATATGAGATAAACAATTTCATTGTTCAAAATGTGGCTATAAATTTATTTAAAAGTTTACATGACTATTTAAACGTTTATTAAAATTCCACTATTGAGTTCCTATCACAGTAAGTGACACAGTAAGATATAAAATTCAAAAATTTTACATCTCTTTCTTCACATTTTTTAGTCTGCATTCCAGGAAATTGCATGGCAACCTATCCTTTGTGAAACAGGCAAAGAATTGCCTGGTCTTGGTTGGCACACACTTCTACCAGGTCTCTACTTATTGGAATCTTAAGACAATATTTGCTTCCTATCACTACCAGTGGCATGACCTCAGGCCTTTTGCTCTTTTGCCAAGTCTGCTAAAATCTTGAACACATAAAAAATAAACTATTATTTCCTATATGACATGCAGGATCTTTACGTGGGAGCCTCAGGTCTGTTTTTCTAGGTACCCTACATAGCAACTTTTGTTCTACTATTTTTAATGGTAAAAAAAAGATTGATAAGGCTATTTCTGCAAGCATCCCATGATTTCCTTTCATCTCAAATCCATAATCTATTTGAGGGTCTATCCATTCATCTCCCCAGATCTGCCTCTAAGAAGTGCCTCTTCTCATGGCCACATTATTATCCCTAAATAAAAAGTGGACGGTGGAACAGTGTATCCCTTAATGCATCCTGGACAAGGTCAGGGAACAATGAGGCCAAACCCGGGCTGTGAAGTCCAGATGCGCACTTGCTTTTCCATTTGCACCCTGGGAACTAGGGAAGCTTAGTGCTACCTGTAGAAAGTTCTATTTTCACATGTGCAATAGGACAGTTGCTTCTTGGGATGCTGGCTGTGCAATCACTGATCTCTTGTAAAATTTTCCATTAAATCATGTGTCATGTGCACTGTCTCCAGGTAGTTTTTTATTTGCCTTTTATCCTTTCTACAACATACCCCATTGCCCTATCTGTGTGTGTGAACCCACACCAAAAGCTAATCCATCTATTCACTGAGTCTGGCCATTTTAACCATTACTGCTGATGGTTGTCCATGGTGTGATAAATTTACTCTAAATGATCATATACTTTTGCAAATCCATTGTTTATCATATAGGCATCTTTGCATGTACATTTTAAGTTGCATATTTTTTTAAGCTCAGAATTTCTGGTCTTTGTAGTATTTTCATATTTAGAGATCAAGGCACAATGTTTGACTTTTGTCTGTTCTCAGTTACAACAATATTATTTTCAGGTCTGGGTGACATATTTCCAATGCTGAAAAAGTAGATATACAAGTGAAGACTTTTGGGAGAGGTGACTCTGCAGGAAATGTAACAAAATTTTATGCGCACACAAATATATAATAGCTATAATTATATAAATATAGGAAATATGTGCATAGTCTTTTGATTGCATACAATAAATGCATACTATTAAAATTAAGATACCATTTTTTCAAAACTTTCTTTACTCATTTTTGTAAACACTGTTCCAAAATTATTGGTTTATAAGATTGCATTCTTTCAGAGTGTAAGCTAATGATGAGCCCCATTGTTTATGTGCTAATGTTTCCAGGAAAATGTCAGTTACTAAACTGTATTCATAACAAGTATAAAGGATGTAAAATTGAAAGCTTATTTGAGTAAGTAAAATCATAAACTTTTGTTCCATCAATTGCTTAACAGTTGTTCTGATATGACATTGTATTGACTACAAGAAGAAGTGGATAATTGATATGCAATGAGTGTCTAATATCTGCTGAGTGTCATTTCATTCTCTTTTATTAGATATTGAATCTGAGGTAAGAGTATTTGCCCAAATCACCCAGACTGTGTGTTATAGAGTTCAAACTTGAATCCTGTGAATATTATTGACTTTTAAGCTGTCCTTTTACCTTCCTATATATCAATGTTAAATTAATATGTAGATACACCATTGTTTTATCTTTGTGTTAAGCAGTAAATATAGAAAGACAAAATTAATGGGTGAGAGTATAGTGAGAAATCAGAGCATATTACTCCTTCCCCATCATTCCAAGTGCCTTTCTTCTTAATGTCCAAAATTCAATCCAATTTAAAAATAAAATTATAAATAAAGGACAAATATTGCTATACATTAATTGGTACAAACTCTACACATGTGTATTTGAAGTTATGTAGCCAATCTACTGTCTCTTTTCTTTTTTCTCCTAGCACATTATTATGGATTTTTCAATGGAGCATTCAATATTTTTCATAATACCTTTTTGTCTTTTGTCAGTGCATGGAGAGAAATTACTGGCATTTTCCATTTTAAGAAGAAAAGTTGTAATCAGTTTATTTTAGATTTGTTACCATAAGTGCTTTATTTTCTGCTTGTCATTGCTCTGGATTGGAGAGAAACACAATTAGGGGAAGAGAGGAATCTGTGCAGCACGCTTTTTCACACTTTACAAATGGTTACAAAGTGATAATTAACAATGTGCTAAATACTAGGTGATAATACTCAACAGAATAAGGTGAAAATTAATTGTCTGAGATAGGATATCACTGAAATGGTTCATTTCCTTAAAAGCAACTGAAGCAGATGAGAATTGACAGTGTCTAGTTTTGAGGAAGATAATACACTATCATCAGCTCAATTGAATTGAACCACGCCTAGTCATTATCTCATCTTTCATTCATGTTTCTGTTCATTCAGCAAGCAGTTATTGAATATCAATGTTGTGCCTGGGGTAATGATAGAAGCTGAAGGTAAGCCGAGAACAACAGACATGGGGCTCTGCTCTCCTGGGAATCATACGGGATCAGTGGCTGTCACCAATGATATTATTACAGTTTTCGCCAATATCGTTATCATCATCAAAATGCTGTCATCATCACCATCACCATTGACTCTCTGGACAGATCCTGTATTTATAGGCAAAACACGAGATGGGGAAACATTAGAAAACCGATAGACCTGATTGGGCACAATTACGCTTTGGCTCTCATGCTTGTTCTTACCTTATAGCCTAAGTTTAAAATTATGTCTCTTCAGAAAATCCTTCACTTACCATCCCTCATAGAATTGACTGTATGTATAGCTTTTTCACTGCTGTGACCAAAAGACCTGAGAACAATTTTGGAGGAGGAAATGATTATTTGGAGCTCAGGGTTTCAGAGGACTCAGCCCATAGACAGCTGACCCTATTGCTCTGGGCCTGAGATGAAGAAGAACATGATGGCCCAAGGAGGCAGCGCAGGAAATCAGCTCAGGAAGCAGAGTTCTGCGCACCAGAGTCAAAATAAAAACCGCAAAGACACACCCCCTGTAACCTACTTCTTCAAGCTACACCCTACTGCCTAAGGTCACCACCCAGTCAATCCCTAGCAGAGGATCACTGCACTGATTGGACTAAGCAACTCTCAAACCCAATCGCTTCACCTCTAAACTTTCTCGCATTGTCTCACACATGAGATTTTGAGGGTACCTCAAATCTAAACAAAACACTTGGAATATGTTAGAGATTGCAATCACAATTTTTAAATGAATTCATGAAATAATGGAGATGTTTGATCTCTTGCCATATCTCTATTGAATACTGGATCACACATGGTCAGAAATAGTCACCAGAACCACCCACCCATGAACTCAAGAACTGATTCAGGGTTTTATCTGCAACCATCTGCTTCTTCCCATCACTGTCAATTAACACTTCATATTACAATATTTTATCCTCACTGCCACCTCCCTACTTCAGCCTGGCTATCTTATGCTGATGACATTAACCCTCTGTTACTTTTATACAGTTGTTACCAGCAATGACTGATCTGGTCTGTCCTGACCCCCTACATGTGAGATGTGGGAAGAAAAAATTACATCCACCCTACTGGTGAGCATTATAAAATAAAATAGTTGAATCATAGAAGAAATTGAAGAAGGGCAATAAATCCAAACTACAAGAGAAAACATCCCAAGTTATTGAAGGAGAGGATCTGAAAATGATATAAGGATTATACACAAAAAAATATAAAAATGGTGTTAATATTTGCTGGTATTGCCCGGTCAGGAGGTTGAGCAGAACAAAAGGAGATGATGATTAGTTCTGCTATAGATGTGTTGATAAAATTGTCACTTATTCAGAAAGTTAGCTTGAGAATAGGAAGATATGAAATTGATGGATTTTGTTACACTGTGGTAGGCTGAAAAATGCTACTATCATTCATTTAAATGAGGATCAAACAAAGGGAGAAGGATGCTTGGCTGCATAACAGAAATAGTAAGTGTAAGAGATGAAGCAAGCAACTTAAAGACAACACTTGGGCTTTAATAAAATTCCAGTACTCAAGAGGTCATAGTTCTGATTACATAGATAAGAGAAGGAAAGGAACTTTATTATACAAAGCAATTAAAAATATAAAGGGAGAGGATAGAGGATGGAATCTTAGGCAAGTGAGAAAATAAACTAGAAGTAGTATGGTCAGGGAGATTGAAGGACAGCCAGGAACAAAGTGATGAGACACAGGAAGGCTATGGATCCAAGAGGGTACAGAAGAAAGATAAAGTAAATAGTGTGCAACATGTGGTCACAGTAAACAAAAGGTTAAACCCTTCTGGGTTTCAGACCTATCCTCCAACATTTTTAGAAAAAGAAAAAAATATATACATTAAATTACATTGACACTCTTACAAACACTAGTGAGTAATCTTATTCTAAAGATTTCAAACCCTAAGAAATCTAAAAGTTTCAAATTTATAAAAGTTTGCAAAATGCAATTGTAGGGGCTGAAGTGGTGGCAAAGCATTTCCGGTGCTCACCTTGCATGCGTGAGTATGAGGGATTGAACCCCAGCACCACAGGCACAATGAAGTGTCAGAGCAACAAAAGCCACATGAAAAACTAAATAAAATTGATTTTCCCTTTCTCTCTCTCTCTCTTTTTCCCTCTCTCTCTTAAAAAATGCAGTTTTGTGTGTGTGATGAATATTTCAAAATTACTTTACTTCATGCATATGTAAGGACATATTATCTCCTTACTTATACCTATTTCAAAGTTTTGGAATTGACTGATGTATATTTTAGGGAGGGAGAATGTATATTCTGAGGGGAAATTAGAAAAGAGATTATAGTTAAAAGAGGGAAATAATATGCCCATCTGTATTTTAATTTAACAGAACTTTGTAAAAATTACTTTTTGAAACCATTTTATATTCACCAACAATCCAGAAAATATTCAGAGATTGCCAAAAAAGATAATTGCATCTTTTAAAATTTTAAACAGTATGATGTGTTTAACTGTGAGCTATTTCTGAGTATTTAAGCCTCACATATACATTTTTAATTTTGATTGCTCCAGTGAGCCATGCAGCTTAGTTGCTAGAGATATACTTCAGAAAAGAACCACAAACACAGTTAACTAACCACTTAAACTCACTCACTGCATGATCACATTTGAGATAGGTTTTAAAAAACTAATGCTCTTTTAAAAAAATAATACATGCTGTACAAGAACAAAGTGAGTAGCCCAGATTTAGACAAGCCGCCATCATATTTCCATAATTATTTCTAATGATAGTAAGAAAACAGCTCTGCCTGGTAGGAGTTCTTTTAAAGTACAGATGTTTTTGTATGAGTCATCCCATTTCATACTTCATAACAAACTCGTGGGGAATATTATTATTTTCCTAATTGCATATGGAAAAAAATACCTGAGTAATAAAAGGACTTCTTTGAGATCAACCATTAAAGAATGATGAATCTAAGACACATAACTTCCTATGCAGATGAAATTGTATTTTGATCCTCTTTCATAGAAACTCTGAGACTTTGGGTAGAACATTTACATTTTCTCATTCATAGAATTTTTTTTCAGTTGTAAAATTGTGAGTGGTGCTATTTAGGTTATAATATTTAAATGAACATCAAATTTTATAATATGTAACTACCTTTAAATATTAATATACAGTGATAAGGATAATATGAAAATTAGTAGTAGCAGCCCAAGAAAAATGGGGTGTATTTTGTTATCATTTTGCTATTATTATGGCTCTAATTTCTGCAATTTAGAATTCAATTTGATAAGAATATTTAGTTCTATGTAATTATGAATCATTGATCATTATGTTTTTCCATATAGTACCTGATTTGTTTTTCAAAATTTTCTTGGTAATAAAATTAGTGACATTCACAGAAATAGAAAGATTCCATAGTTGTGTATCTTGAGTGGCAGGCTTCAGGATATTGACATGTAATTAGCATATTGCTAAATCTACCACAAGAGGCAAAGTAGATGATCCTTTTTTGCTAGCCCACAAGTAGTAGACAACAGCCTTGGGATCAGACAGCATGAAGTATTCTTACCTACTCTATCATTGCTCTCAGTGAAACTGTATGACTTCCTATTGTCTCACCTTCCTAATTTGCAAAATTGGCACAGTAGTAGATGTTTCTTGTGCCTACAAGAGAACTGAGTGATTTGATTTCTGTGTTAGTTAAGATAGCCTAGGTCATTCTTGGTTTCCAAGGAATCCACTTGTTAGTGTCCTATCCTAACAAATGATCTGTTCATGCAACATTAACTGTTGGTTTGGGAGATGCTGCAGACCAGCTATTCTCTAAGTGTTATCACAGCATCTCTGACTGTGTCTACCTAACTTTATACTTGCACTAACCTTGCTTCTTGGGAATCATGATTTGGAGAGTTGAGTACAACCACTGAATACTTCCAGTAGAAGATCATGCATTTAATTTGCGTTCATTTTATAGTTGAAAAGCATATCATATTGTCAAAAAAAAAAAAAAGAATTGAGAAACTGGGGACTGAACTCCTCCCATGGACTTAGAAGAGAATGAACAGCATGCCTTGGTGGACAGTGTTGTCTACTTCAAATGAGAAAACCCTGAACACTGAAGCCTAAAATTCCACACTAACATGTTTCACAAAGCGCTTCCCATATCCTCTTCTGTACATGAAGAGGACATGACTTTAAGTCATATCATGTTTCTGCTGTAACAGAATATTCTTATTCTAGAATATGTTGCTTTTTCACCTGCTATCAGAGAGAACCAGACAATTCAGGGTCAGAGAAATGGTCTCAGAGCTGAGAAAACAATGGATACTTCTCGAAGAGGCAAACTTTGGAACTAGGGAGACTTATTGTGTATTTACATGAAAGCCACACTGATCACTTTGTGGTTTATACTGAAAGAACAGGGTCTAAGACTTCAACTTTACATTGATATGGTGTAGACACCATAGCAAAACTGCAGATGAAGTCTCCAATGTTAATGGGTGAAAAATAAGAGATTTCAGAACTGGCTAAGAAATGTCCACATTTAGCATTTGAGGTTCAACACTTAAAATACATAGTTTGAATTTAGACATTTTCTCTTGTGATTTTTGTGATTCTTCTCCAATTCTTTTTCTTGTATTCATGAAGTGTGGGGATTAAGAACCCATGAGCTCCTAATTCTGATTGCTACAAGGACTGAGCAAAGCAGCTGCTATGGGCTCCCTAACCAGACCTATTCCATTGGGATGCTGCATCCACTGGCCACCAGTTGCTTAGATAGTTGGCTGCTAATGGCGAACACTTGCACCCTTGTTCACCGGAGCACCAGTCTTCACTAACAGGCATCAATTTGCTCAGAAAATTCTGTGATGCAAAGAGATTGTGTACCTCATACCACCAAGACAGTCCAAAGCCAAGGGGTAACTGATGTAACAAACCAATTTTCACTCCTTGCCCCTGGTTGGCTCCATTGATAGGATTTAATACTCCAGGGTTCCTTGTGATAAGGTCAAGGCTGGAAGCTGGACACTATATCTCTGGCTAGGTCATTTTCCTATCCTCATCGATTCTCTCCTTTCTCCATATTTTTCCTATGAACAATCTTTTAACAAACTATTGTCACAAGAAACCTTGGCACAAGTTCTGCTTTGAGGCCTTAGTTGAGATGCTGGGTATATTGACCCCCATCAGTGCAGTCAGGATTCTACTACCCAGCACCAGCCGAGAGCTGAAGTTACAGAAAATAATCTCAACGAGATTGTTCCAGTATGGATTGGCTGTGCATTCAACAAATAAGCAAACAAAAATTATAAAGGCTTAAAATAATATCCCCAACACTGGGATTCTGCTTAAAACCACAGAATACTGACGCACACTGTTTCAATACACCATGTGAGGTCAGCCTCACAGATAAGAGGATACTACTGAGTTCACCTTGCATGCTAATCACATTAAAATTGCAGTGGGTTTTGAGAGGTAGAGAGTGAAATTAAAAATATTTTGATACTATAAGTATTGTTAACCTTTCAAAAGATTCCTGGGAGAGGAATTCTGAGGAACACCTTCTGGAATTTGCAAGAAGAAAACGGAGCATATTTCTCTGCTATGTTATTTTTGTTAAAGTCACAGTTGCAATGTATAAAGCCTGGACATCACATTCTAAAGGATCTATAGGCCATCTGCTGTACAAGGTAAAAGGATTAGCTTTGGGAGCATGTGAAGAATTGAAAGAGTTACGAAAACATCCTGTAGACCTCCTATCGTGACTGATTCCTACCTGGTAGCTGCACCATGAACTTGTACATAAGAAATAGCTGAGTAATACAAATAGCTGCATTGAGCACACACTTTCTTATTAAGTAGAAATTTAACTTTGCTCTTTAAGAGTAGTATATTTCAGAAACTATTTGATTTTTGGGAAATATTTTATTTGTATTTCTTTTAAAGAGTTTAAATTAATCCTGGAATCTAAGGTAATGTTTAGCTGCTTGAAGAAATTGGTCATTCTCCATTAATTATAATGATAAAATGTAAAGGAAAAGTACACAAGTTAGGGAATAAATCACAAACAATTATTGGTTCATGTTTTAGTTTTATCACTGTTGTGACTAAAAACTCAGCAAGAATAATTTCAGAGGAAATAGTTTGTTTAGCATGTCACAGTTTCGGAGGTCTTAGTCCATATGTTCTATATGAGGTGAGGCAGAACATCATGGTGAAGAATGTGGTGAGGAGAGCAGTTTAAGGCATCACATCATGAAGCAGAGAGAGAGACTCCACTCACCAGATATAAAACATATCCCAAAGGCATGCCTCCAAAGACCCACCTCCACCAGTCACATCCAACCAGTCTGCAGTTCCCAGTTAGTCCCCTCATAACCCCATCATTTCACTTCTTAGCCTTTTTGAATTGACTCACACATTGAGATTTTTGGGGGACACCTCTCATCCAAGCCATAACAGTTCAAAACTTCACAGAGAGGTTAACAAGTGCCAAAGAGCTAAGGATGACTTGATCCTATAGATGGTGGTGTTAGAGCCTTGTGACTTAAACTTTCAGAATTGTCCAGAATCAAAGTTTTTTCCTCCAGGATGCCCTCATATAACACAAAGTGCCCATAACAAGGAAGGGTCCCCATTCCCACCCAGACTAACTATGGCAAAAGTTAAGGAATCAGGGTGATTACTTGGTAGGTAAGCCTTAATAGACTTGTAATTCTCTCCGAACCCAGGTTTATTTTAGATATATTGTCAAGATAGAGTAATCATCAAAACTAATCAATCTATTTATGTTTTTGTCTCATTTACCTGAAATATAGAAAACGCCCCTTTCCTTAGTGTGTTCTTTGGCCAGCAGTAGCAAATATTTTATTTTGAATTAGCTCACCCAAAGCAATCATTCAAAATTATCAGTCTAGGCCATTAACACCTCTCTAATCCATTATGTTCAATAATAATAAAAGCATCCAAAGCAGACTGAAATTATTTGAAAAGCAAAAGTCCAATTGTTTTGCCAATCATAGTTAGTGATTTACAGAGTTTATATTTAGCTGTGGGGAAGAACTAGCATGTCTCCATGCAGCTGGTACTTGTGGAACGGGAAAAATATTTTTTCCACCTGATCAAATTCAGGGCAAGGTAGGACCAGAAAGGAAAGAGACAAAGCTTTAGGGCCCAAAACACCTGTGTTTCAACCTGGCTGCATTTTCTCTTTGATATTGGACAAGTAATTTGGCTTCTCTGAGTTTTACAATACTCAATTCAAAAATAATATTAACTTATTTGCAGGGCCAATGTGAGACTTTTGTGAAAAAAATAATACTAAGTAACATATATTGAGCGTTGATGATGTGCCAGTCCTTGTGTTAACAGCATAATACGCATAGATGACCATATGTAATCCTAGCAGAAGCACATTTGATGGGTACTTCATTGTCTCTTGAATTTACATTTTTCACATGAGAAAACTAAGACATACAGAGTTAAAATACATTCAGAAGGAGACACAAATAAAGGATATTAGCTCTGAGCCTAGATAGGGTATTTGTTTCAAAGTATGGAAATTCAACTATAAAAAAAATTGGGTTTGCTCTCAATGCATTATCTTTGGAATACACCATGACTATCATAGGCATTCAAAAATCTCAGGTCACCTGGCTTTGTCTCTTGACATTGGAGGATTAAGCTGAACTATTGATGACATGAATTTTGTTAGTTTATAATGGTTTAAATTTTTTCAGCAACATTATTTTTTTAAAGAGAGTGAAACAGTGGGTGGAGGGAGAATCAATTTTATTTAGTTTTTTCATCTGACCTTTGTTCCTCCAACACTTAGTTAGTTGTGTATGTGGTGCTAGGGTTTGCACCCTGGTCCTTGCTCATGCCGGGCAAGTACTACAGTCACTGAGCCCCCACTCCAGCCCAAGTGTGTGACCTTTATTTTCTTTTCTGTTTTAGTCAACTCATGCAATAAGCCAACACTTTCTGCAACAATTAGGTCTTCTCTATGTTGCTTCTATGGAATGTAATAAACTTGGGGTAGATGGGGGTTTGCTGTTTCAAGGACACCGAGTACGCCTGGGAAAATTATGTTTGAGTTAGTCTAACAAACGGGAAATATAAAAGCAATATTAAAATGTAAAAAATAGATGATCATAAAATAGTATATGCTTAATTCAAGATTTTGAATGTTGTTTAAAATTTTTGCACACAAGCACTGCTGATCTAGCATTACTTATGCCATTTGACTACCCAGGATGGATATTTTGTGAAGCACTTGATGATTCAAGAAAAAGATAATCAAATTTTTTCCCAAAAACTTGTCAATAATAAATGAGTTTTAAATTTAAATCAAAACAATGGAATTCTCATGGTACATTATTGATGTCACGCTTATTCTAATATTTTCAAAGGAAAATGAATTATTTACTGTCTCTACTAATAAAAACTCTAACATGAATAGAAGTATTAAACTAAAATATAGTAATGCAGCCCTGAGCATCTTAAACATTCTGCAGGGTGGTTTACTGGGAATTTGGTTAGAGATAATGCATAACAAGATTTGTTTCTCAAATGCCTGAGGAAAATGTTTTTGTTACATTGCTCTGCTCGGTAAAAATGGAAGTTGTCTTATAATGCTCCACGTTCTGCAGTCAAATACTAAAATGTCCAGTAACAATTCCATGTGAGGTCCTGTATCTATACTGATCTGAGTTCCATGAGCAAGTGAAAAGCTACTCTTCACAGCTATAGAGTGACATCAGGACAGAAAACTATTTAAAAGACTTATTTCAGAATTAGAAAATTTACTATGATTTTATTTTTTCAGAAGTGTTGTTCTTTCTTTAAAAAAATTTCCTTAAAAAATTGTGTGATTCACAGCAGTGTGCAGACTGAAATCATTTAATGAAGGAATGAATGAACATGTGCATGGTTATATAAAGGATGAAAACAGTGGAGGAAGGAAGGAAAATTTCCAGTGAACTGAAACATCATAAATAAAGATAAAAATGTGCCATGATTATAGTGCTTTATAAAGTCTTTGACTTGCTTAAAATATCCTTAGTAAAACTTTTTAAAATTTTTAAATTGAAATTGGTATTGTGGTACTTATAGATTTGCATATACATATAAAGAATTAATAGAGAATTTCCTTGCATACGGTGCCCACTTTCTGCTGATGGTAACATTTTGCAAACTTCTAGTATAGTATCACAACTAGTATAACAACTTTGATACCATCAGTTCTTCTCATTCAAATTTTCTCAGTTTTACTTGCCCACTTGTGTGCAGATGTGTATGTGTGCATGTGTACTGATTTTTATATTTGTTTTTTCTTAGTTTGTGTATCCTCTGCTGCGGTCAAGATGATAAGCAGCTCTAACACCACAAGGAAATTCCCAGGATGTCTAACTAAACTTGCATCCACCTCACACTACCTCCCCTAGTCACTGACCATACCCACTGCCCATCGCTACTCCACATCCAAAACTGGGGCTGGGCCATTGGCTCAGCCGTTATGGTGCTTGCCTTGCATGTGAAAGTTTGCAGGTTCAAACCCCAGCACCACATACACAAAGAAGTGTTAGAGCAAGGAAAGCCACATGAAAAACTAAATTAAAAAATGATTCGCTTTCTCTCTCACTGTCCCTCTCTTTAAAAAAATTGTTATATGAATAAAGTCATGCACATGAAACCTTTGCAGATTTTGCTCTACATAATTCCCTTGCATCCAAGGTACTGTCAATTGACACTTCACTGGTTTTATTGTTGGATTTTATGTGTCACAGTTTGCTTAGCCACTCACATATTAACAGACAGATGTACTGATTCCAGATTTTGTCTGTAACAAATAAAGCTGCTATTACTACCGAGTACAAGTGTGTGTGTTTGTGTGTGTGTGTGAGTGAATTTAAATGTTCCTTTTAGAAGGAAAAATACCTGGAGCACTGGGGTGTATGATCATTGCACATTTAGTTTCATAAATAAATGCAGAGACATTTTCCGCACTGGCTGGACCATTTTACATCCCCACGGGCAATGTACATGTGTTCCTGTTTCTCTATTTCTACACCAGTATTGGTTGTAGTCATTGTTTTTCTGTTTTGTTTTTGTTTTTGTTTTTTTCTTTTTGGTACCATAGCTTAACCACAAGGGGCACTTACCAGCTGAGCAATATCCCCAGCCCTTTTTATTTTTTATTTTGAGACAGGCTCTCACTAAATTGCGCTGGGACTCACTAAGTTGCTGAAGCTGGCTTTGAACATGAGATGCTCCTGCCTCAGCCTTGTGAGCTTTTGGAATTATAAATGTGCACCGATGCACCCAGCTGTCATTGTCTTTTATTTTGGTCCCGGGTGTAGTTATATGTCACTACGTTGCTATATTTCTTTTATCTGACAGCTAATGGTGTCAAATGTTTTGCGTGTGACTTTTCCATCTGCCCTTTTCAGTAAAATGTCTGTTCATGTATTTTTTGCTCATTGTGCAAATATATTGTTTTGCTCTTGAGTTTTGAGAGGATATATTTATACATGTATGTGAGTTTTTTCTTAAATGGAAAAACTTTGCTGGATACATAATTTCCAAATATTTTTCTCAGTCATTTGGTTCTCTTTTCATCTTCTTCACATAGGTTTTCACAAAATAAATCTTTTGTTTTTCATTTGTTTTTAAACTTGTTGAGGTTCAACACACTAATTTTTCCTTTTATGGATGATACTTTTGATATTATCTACACGCTTTTCACCTAGACCTAGGTTCTGAAGATTTTCTTCTATTTTTTTCCAAAATTTTTAGTTTCATATTTTTAATTTAAGAATGTTATTTGGGGACGATTTGGCATATGATGTGCGGTTTGGACTGAAGTCCTTTTTTGCCTCTGGATGTACAAATGTTCCAGGAACATTTGTTGAAAACTGTATTTTCTCCATTAAATTACTTTCGTATTTTTTACAAAATACTATTGAAGATATTTGTGTAGAACTCCTTCTGTGTTCTCTGTCCTGCCCTGTGTGTCTGTCTCTCCATGATGACCATATGATCTTGAGTAACATAGATGGATGGAACATTTTAATATAGAGTAAAGTGATATTCTTGATGGACAATGTATCCTACGCACAACAGGTGGATCCTAGTAATAGGTCGAGTGCATTATTCAGAACTTTTTATATTCTTGAGGATTTCTTTCTAGTATTTTTAATCAGTTTCTGTGGGGGGTATTGGATTTCCCAGCAATAATTGTTATTGTTTTATCTATTTCCAATTTCATCTCTTATATTGTTGCTTCGTGTATCTTGAGATTCTATTGTTTATAACACTGGGGACAGCTGTGTTTTCTTGGTGAGTAAGTCTTTCAGCATTATATAATTCTCTATTCAGTCTATTCTGGATTATAATTTTCTTTGCTCTGAATTCTACTGCATCACATATTATTATAACAATCCTTGCTTTTTGAAGTCAATATATGCACAAAATTTTTGTACCATTTTAGTTTCAACTTACCTAAAGTCATTGAATTCTAGGTTTCTTAGAAGAACAGAAGAGTTGGGTCATACATTGTTGTCCACTCTCTCTTTTGTTCAGAATATTTAAACAATTTCTATTTAAGATAACCGATGATACCTTAGAACCAAGAAATAGCATTTTATTATTTGGTTTTTCCTTGTTTCTTCTGGCTCTTGTTCCTCATGTCTCTTCTCTTATTTTCTGTGTTACTTGTTCATTACATAAGTTTTTGTTGTTGTTGTTGTTTTTCTTTTTTGTCTATTCTGGATTGAGCCTAGGGGTGCTTTACCACTGAGCCACATCCCCAGCCCTTATTTTTTTTTTTTAATTTTGAGATAAGTTCTAGCTAAGTTGCTTAGTTCTTCATTAAGTTGCTGAGGCTGACATTGAACTTGTGATTCTCCTGGCTCAACCTGCTGAGCTGCTAGGGTTATAGTCATGGGCCTCTGCACTTCTTAGGATTCTCTCTTAATATATTTATAGAACTCAAGAACCAATCCTTTATAGTTTCCTTTGTAGGTGCTATGGGTATGATGGGACAGAAAGTAAAATTGTTGTAGTATACATTATCAACATTTTGTCTCCTGAAATAAAACTTGGAAATGTGAGTTTCAATTACAATCTTTTACATTTCCAACTTTTAAACATCTTTGCCTTAATCAGCAATTTCAATTCATAAAACTCACAAGGAAAGGGGTAGTCTATGTTACAAACCCATATTTCTATTCTTCTCTTCTACTTCCTTTTTAATGCTTCAAGATTCTTTCTTTTATTAAAACATTTTTCTTCAACCAATCTGTGAAAATATCTTAGATTTTTTATGCCCCTTCATCCCACAAATGAGGTTTTATCAGAAATATAATTGAGATTGGCAGTTATTTCCCAACACCCCTTGAGAAAACATTTTGCCACTCCTGACCTCCAAGGCTCTAGCTGAGAAATCAGTTGACATTTGAAATGCCACTCCCCACAGGTAATCGTCGTTTCTCTTTCGTTATATTCAAGATTTTTTCTTGAACCAGATTTCAAAAGTTTAATTGTTGTGTGTTGGAGTAGATTTCTTTGGGTTTGAGCTTCTTGGGGTTTGCTTCTTGCACCTGTAGGCTGGAATTTGGAAAGTTTCAGTGATTATTTCTTCAAACTCTCCTTTAGGCTTATTATTTCTCCACTCTTTTTGATACTCCAACAATATGAAAATTGCAATGATTTTGTGTTATTGTACCCTAGGCTTCTGAGACTCTGTTCAGTTTTTTTTTCCAGTACATTTTCTCTTTGTTGCTGCAATTTCCATTTGGTTCTTTTTTAAAAAATTTTATATCTTTGCTGTCATTTTCTATTTTTGCAATTGTTTCAAGAGAATTGGTAATTGATTAGTGAAACACTTTCAAGATGGAGGCTTTTAAAATCCTTGTCAGATAACTCCAATAGTGGTTTCATCTAGGCAACACCATTGGTTTATTATCCTTTCTCATGCAAGTGATTTTCTTTGTGCTTAGTAGAATGTGTAATTTTTCTATTTTTTGACATTTTTTTCCTATTACGTTTAGTGATTGTGGGTTGTACTGAAAAGGTTGAATTCTGTAGGCAGCAGTCACCCTGGCTATGCTCAGGATACGTGCCTTAGATTTCATATTTGGGTGGGTTACAATGGTAGTGTGTTTTGTTGGTTTGATTTGGGGGGGGCAGAGTACCAGAGCTTGAATCCAAGTGTACTTAACCACTCACCTACAACCCAAGGATTTTTATATTTTTTATTGTGCAACAATAAAAAAAAAAAAAGTTGGTTAGGGCCTTGTTAAGTTGCTGAGGCTGGCCTTGAACTTACAATCCTCCTGCCTCAGCCACCCAAATTGCTGGGGTTACAGACCTACAGGTATGTGCTACCATGTTCAGCTTAATGGCAGTTTAATATTCAGAATTGTTATAGTGCTAATTTGAGATGCTAGATTTATATGACACAAATGGCACTCCTTTTTTTTTTTTTTTGGCTGGTGTTGTCTATGGAAACAGAGCTAATATCCCCACTCTGAGATGCAGATATCTCCTCATGGGGGAGAGATATGGTAGAATCCCCCTCATTCTTTCCTTCCCAACCAACTGCCTGTTTTATTTGCAAAGAGAGGAGTCTCAGGCCCTCTAAGTCAAGGATCTTCAGTTCCAACAGTTTGTTGGTACTGGAACATTCTTGTTTCCACCCAAGTCCCCCAGGACTCCCCATTTGCTGCACCTAGTCCCTGGGTTGTACCCCACGCCCAGTGTCTCTGGGCTCTGGTGAGTGCTGGGACAGAAAGAAGGCAACTCTCAGGATTATGGGGACAAAGAGGCTCCCAAATGGAATTGTTTGTGAGATTGAGCTCCTTCTTGTGATTCCACCCTCCCATCCCCTTCCCCCTGGGGAAGGGGACTCTCAGTTTCCACCAGGTAAAAATGTGCTCTTCTTGAACACCTGTTACTAGAGCTCCTGGGAGGCTCCCCTGCTGATAGTATTGGTGTAAAGGCCAGGGGATGTGGCAGCAAAGACTCTGTCCCATCCAAGGAGGAATGCACCTCTCTTGTCCCCCTTCCATAGTTAGCTGAAGGTGGAAAGTGCCAGGTCTGGGTATCCTTCTGTTGGGTGGGGAGACTCAAACGCTCAGTGCTCAGATGCTTTTCAAATCCTGGGGGTCCAAACCTGTTCAGCATCCTCTTACCACTTTTTCACTATTTATCTTTTCTTTCCTGAATTATTTACATTCCTTTTGTTGCACTCAGCAAGGAGAAATAGAAAAAAATGGGTCTGTGCCATCTGGCCTGAATCAAAAGTACTTAACTTATTCATTTTCACTCTTAAAATGAAGATGGGTATTATTTTCCCCCATTTATCAGTGGGAGAAACTAAGGTACAAAATCACATGCTATTTGTTCAAGGTCCTGCAGTGAGCGTGCAGTAGAGTAACTATCAGGGTTGATTTGTTAGTTCTAAAGAACTGACTTCCCACACCCTTTATTCACAAGAGGAAAGTGGAACTAGTATGCTTATATATGTGTGTATGTGTGTGTGCACGCGTGTGTATACACACATGCATATATACAGTGTTGAGAAAACATTTTCTTTGTAACACTATTTATCTGAGCATAAAGTATATATGTGCTTATTAAATTGTGCCTAGTGACCACAGAAAGCAGGGAATATAAATGGAAAAGAGATCCTTGTTGGACACGGCCAGGCAAAGGCATGGGGACAGCTGGGGAAAGGACAGAATGCTCTCTTTGAAGAACAGCTGCATCTGAAGGGCAGGTGTGGTCTTGGCAAAATGACTGGCTCCATTCTCCTGCTGGCTCCTTGGTCACTCTGTCCACTGATTTCAGGAGGACTGGCACCACAAGCCGGAGAGGTACTTTGGACAGGGAGCTTGCCAGAGGGCAAGGACAGCTGAGTTGATCTGAGACTGGCTTCCCAGTCTGGGAAGAGTAAAAATGGCTAACTCCTCTGCTTTGTCTTTCCCTCGGAGATATTTCAGATGCAGGCAGGAGGGCAGTCTGGAGCTGACAACACCAGCAGTAATTACTGAGGAGACACTCTGTAAAGATATGCTTTTTTGTTTTGTTTTGTTGTCTTCAAATACTAAAGGCAAATAATGAAGTGCTTACAGGAAGTGAGAGAACATCCCTCATTCCTTTTCATGCTGATGAATTCCTGCATAAGTAAAAAAGATAATCCAAGCTATTGAATAAATATGAATGAGTTCCAAATACAGATCCTAGGGAAGTGGAGGTGGGGGAGCTGGTGAATGTGAGAGGAGAAAAAGACAGGGATGGGGGTGGGGAGACTGAGGTGGGCTAATGGGGACAGGGCTATGTAACTTCAGATCTCTCCTCCCAGTTGTGTGAGAGTTGAAACTTAGCAGCAATTTTGTTTTTCTTTGTATTTTGATTTTTCATAAAAAAAGAGAATTTTATACAATAACACGGAGGTATTGACTTGCAGCTTCTTATCTTGGTGGCTTCCAAGGATGAGATGGGAGCCCGCCAGTGTGACCAAACAAATTCTTTCCTTCCTAAAACCAGGATTTGATGCAAATTCTGATCACACATTCCAAATGTCTCTAGAAGATGTGCTTCAGCTCCACAACAATTACACATGTAATACAACCATTGCAAGAACTCCGTGGTGGGAGGGGAGAAGTACAGTTAATATTCATGAGCGCTCTCCGTGTGCTAGGCACTGCATAAAGATCTGCATGCGCAATGCTTCCCTCAGTTTCCTTATTCTGCAATAGCATTAGCCAATCATTTGATGAGGAACTATCAAATCAAAGAATATTCAACACTTCCTGAAGTAGGATAGTTAGTGGGTACAGTGACACAGCTGAGATTTGAATGGCAGGTTTTCCATTCTTATTTTCACTCATAAAAATATTGAATAATGAATGAAAGTATTTTCTGTTATATTGAAAAAGTCCTACAACTTTTAATATGACAATCTGAAATTCATCTATTAGAAAGAGAGAAAAATAAGAAACATCACAAAATAAAAGAAAGAAAAAGAATTGACTTTAGATCATTTTCCCTCAGAAGCACCTGTGATTCCAGGAATCAAAATTAAGCAACTTAAGAGAATAAAGTATGGGAAATATTTAGGCAATTAGGATTATAGGAGTCTCAAGCACCAATTTCTGTTCACCAAACTACATTTTATATACACATCCCACGTCTTTTAGGGTTTAGACCTCAAGGAAGAGAGGTTTAGAGATTTTTTTCCTCTTCCTCCTCCTCCTCCTCCTCCTCTTCCTTCTTCTTTTTAAAAAGAGAGGGACAGTGAGAGATAGAGAGAGAGAGAGAAAATCAGCATTTTTTTAATCTGGTTTTTGTTGCTCTGACACTTAGTTGTGTATGTGGTGCTGGGATTCAAACCCGGATCCTTAAGCAGTGCAGGTGAGCACCATAACCGCTGAGCCACAGCTCCAGCCCAGGCCTCTTTCTTCCTAATACAAGTTTGATTTTCTCAATCAGAAGCAGAGTTACTCAATAACTATACCAGGACTTTATTTATACCTGAAAATTTATAAATTCATCTAACAATCTAGCAATTTTCATCCCGTATCTCCGCAAAAGAAACTGTATACTAAATATCTGATGAGATATTTAGCAGTATCCTGTATATTACCTGATTATTTTACAAAATTTATCTACAATAATAATAGTAATGAAAACAGTAGCTACTAATTATTAAATACCCCTTAGGTATTATTGCTGTGCAAGTGCCTTAATTAAAAACAAAAATTTGAGCCAGGCATAGTAGCATACACCTATTATCCCAGCAAGGAGAGGCAGGAGGATCTCAAGTTTGAGCCTGGCCAGGGCAACTTAGTTAGACCCTATATAAAAAAAAAAAGTAAAGGGCTGAAGATGTAGCTCAGTGGTAGAGCACCTCCAGGTTCAATCCCCAATGTCACTAAATATACATACATGAATATTTGAAAATGTAAAAAGAAAAATTAGGCCAATATGCCAAAAGATGAAGAGTGTGAAAGTTATTCCTTGACAGATTGTGTGGTGCAGATGCCTTCCAGTCCTCACATCAGTTCGTAAGTGCTCTAGAATAAGGAGAGGCACAAGCTCTTAAGAGAGGTTCTCATTTGTCTTCCACCTCAACTTCTTGCCTTATGCGTTTCTCCCTCTTTCTTCCTCCTCCTTCCTCTTTCTCTTCTCATCATTTATAATTCTCACCCCAGACACAGGAATCATGTATCAGTCAACATCAACAGCAGCTAATTCCTGGTGACATTAAACAACCTGCCCCAAATCTCTGTGAGTAAGAGAGCTGGGACTTGGACCCGGCTCTATATGCATCCAAGTCACACATTCAAACACATCTCGTCACCACTCAGATTCTAGCCTGCTTATCCAATTTTGCCATTTTGTGGATGGAGATATCAAACCCTACTTACTGAATTACTGAAGAATTGAATTTATTTTGAGTTTGAGAACTGCTGACATAGGAGCCTAAATATTTCACAAAGCTCACTGCCAATGCATGCAAGTAGCCTTTGATAGAACGGTATCCTATATTTCTAACATGATTTTGGGGGAAGAAATTTATGAGAACCAAATCTGCAGGTTTGTCATCTCTGTGTCTGATGCCAAGTGGGAGACAGTGCGGACAGGGGAAGGGATGGAGCCAGGAGGGAAGGCCATGCTAGAAAATGTGGACAGTGCTCCATTTACAAGCATTAGACCCATTCCAGAGTCATCTTCTCGTTTGCTCTTCCCACCTGAACTCTTTCCATTTTTCCTTACATTAATTATGGTAAAACTTCTTTGTCTTGCTTCCCTTACCTTTCTCTTCATGTATCTTCTTTGTCTATCAACCATCCTTTTTACTCTTTATGCATACTTAAAAACAAATATTTTGTTTTTTTTTAAAAAGCAGGCCAGGTAAGATTTGAAAAAAAGAAGGTAAGGATGTGAAAATCTTAAATTATTTTACATTTGTTTTGGGTTTTTATTGAGAGTTAAATTGTATTTACAAGGAGAAAAGGTCATGATACAATATTAACTTTCATTCCTAAGAAAGGTCACTGGAACTCTGTGAGGCTCAACTTACATTTGCCAAATAGGACTCCAAATTAGCATATGCCTGGCTTGCAGTTGGTACATTCTCTGCATTCTTTGGGCATAATTTCATATGGAGAGAACAAATAAAGAGGATGGTGAGGTATGACTAGAATGTACCAGAATATAATTTAAAGGGTGTGCAATGGCACTTGAACTCAAATTATTAGAGCCTTTATTTTTTTAATGAGGTCTGAAATATGGTTAATAACCAATCACTTTTTGTAGAGGATCATTAAAGGTGGTATGATGTGCAAATGTGTATTTGATTTGGGGAACATTTTGATATGTATGTAATCAGTCTATAAAAGTCAAAATAGACCTTCAACTATTGTTATAGTTTAGATGTGAATTGTCCCAAAAACTCATGTATGAGGCAATGCAAGAAAGTTCAGAGATGAAATGATTGGGTTATGGCAAGTATAGGCAGGTGAGATGCAGATGGAGGAGGTGCGTTCATGAGGGCCAGCCTTGGGGGTTTTTATTTTGTCCTCGTTGAGTTGAGTTGAGTTCTGTCTCTCTCTCTGCTTCCTGGTGCCATGTTCCCAGCTGCTTTCCTCTGTCATGATGTTCTGTCTCACCTTGAGTCCCATGGAATGCAGTCAGCCGTCTATGGACTAAGACCTCTGAAACCATGAGCCCATAAATAAACTTTTCCTCCTTAAAATTGTGTCTGTTAGGTCTTTTGGTCACAGCAATGAAAAAGCTGACTAAAACATCTGTATATCTATATTAAGGAACTCCATTAATAATTTTTAAAAATTCCACAAAGATCTACGAAATTGCTCAAAACATAAAATTACTCTGCAGCAAAAGTTAAAACAGATTGAAAAACTGTGTACTCTGTAAAGTAGACTAGAGAGGATGACACCACAGCCTCTCAAAACAGAATTGGAGTATTAACAAGAATATCATTAATACCTAATACTGCACATGAACAATAGACCAGGCATTGCCCTCGGTGATTTATGATTAAAACTATGTTTAATATTTCACCCTTTAAAAATAGTACTAGTTTGTCCCTATGTCACTGGAGATCAAATAATCCAGAGTTTCTTCATTTGATGTATCTAATTATTTCCTGGTTGCAAATTGACCACATCTTAAGCATTATTAGTTAGGAGGTTACCTGAAAAATTAGTAATTATGTTTTAAACTTTTCTTTAATAATTCTAATTATCATGGTCTGGACGGTGGCTCAGTGGTTACAGCGCTTGCCTGGCATGCCTGAAGACGAGGGTTCAAATCCTAGCATCATGTACACAATGAAGTGTTGGAGCAACAAAATCACATGAAAAACTAAGTAAAATTGATTCTCTTTCTCCCTCTTACTATCCTTCTCTCTTTTTAAAAAATATCTAACTATTTTTGATCAATGCACTCTATTATAAACACATCTTCTTATCAGCTGCTTTCTATAATCTGTTTCTAATTGCATGATGATAGGACACATTTGTTATTTAGTTCTATGGGACTAGGACAAACAGATTTTCTTAACTACAGACAGACAAAGAAAAGAAATGGAGCACTTGGCAATTTCATTACTGAGCTTTGCAAACCATTTCAGGATGATGAACAGAGTTCCTTTGGAAAATTAATTTTAAATGGGAAAGGCATTCTTCCTTTGGTTACATTGTTGATTATTTTGAAACGTGTATGGCATTGCTGCCATTCACAATAATTGCATGTCAAAGATTTCTGCCTGATTCTGTTTTCCACTTTTGTCATCAAGATGTACCTATTACTATTTTTAACATAATATGCTCATTTGTATATAGGTATACAAGACACACAGTCAGAAAATATTGCATTGACTAAAGAGCTCTCTAAATGGACAAATCTGTGTTAATATCAAATCATGTCACATTTTATTTACTGGGATAATAGGACATGGATGGATGCGAGTTCCAGGAAAAAGCACATTACATTTCAGTGTGGTTATTGGTGGTGAAGATGTTAATGGGGAATGCAGCAAGTGGGGTTTTACATGACTTGGGAAATCTACGTGACATGAGGAAAAGTTAATTTCAGCCTTGCCTCATTAATCAGATCTGCTGCCAGCTAGAAATTGTCACCTAAGTACACTGTGCTTTCTGCTGCACAGTGCAGATGAAGATACTGACATACAAAACAGAAGTAATTGGGCCTGGCACTTGGAGGAGGGGGGTTAGAATGTACAGCAATGAGCGTGTTTATATCTGACCTTTAGGAAGAATCACTTGAGGCACCTTGGGGTGGTACCTGTCATCGCTAATGGAGACTACAGATTCAAGGCTGTTTAAACAGTCCTGCATGTGAAATGCTGGAAACTGAATTCAACTGCAGCGGCTCCTGCATGTAGGCCTTCTCTTGCAAGCCTACAAATGGAATGCCAGGCAAGACCTGGGTCCGGGCGAATCAACACTGCGTGTGGAAACATTTCATGGACCAGGCAGCTGCATCACGACTTCCGAGACTTCAACAGGTACAAATATGCGAAAGTCCTGCACGTAATTCAAGAGGGATAAGGGAGTTATCAATGCCACGGTTTACATAGAATGCTTTCACATATATGATCTCCATTACTCCTACTGCAAAACAGGAAGAAAAACCTTATGCACCATTTATAAATGAGATGCACATTTGGAGAGAGGAAGGTATACTGCTTACATTGTCCTGTTGGCATTTGCACAAAAGTGATTTTTAACGTTTTATTTTGTATTCCTGGTACTAGGTATTGAACTCAGGGGCACTAACTACTGAGCTAAATCTCCAGGCTGTTTCCCAATTTATTTTTTTTTTTTTAATTTTTAGACAGGGACTTGCTAATTTGCTTAGGTCTTCAATAAATTGCTAAGGCTGGCTTTGAACTTGTGAGGCTCCTGTCTCAGCCTCCCAAGCCTCTAGATTTGTGGGCATGTGCCACCATGTCTGGCTCAAATTTCTTTTAAGAGGGAGAAAGAGAGAGACAGAGAGAGACAGAGAGAGACAGAGAGAAAGAATATTACTTTTTCACGTGGCTTTCATTGCTACGACCCTTCTTTGTGTAAGGTTCGAACTCGCATCCTCTCTGATGCTAGGCAAGCAAGTGCGTTAACCAGGGAGCACTTTTTAAGTGTAAATTGGGTTTGGACAAATGCATGTGTTGCCTAGCTACCACTACAATCAACCTTGAAAACATTTCCATCAACTTGAAAAGTTTTCTCATCTCTCCTTGAGGGCAGCCCCAAATAAGCCAGAGTCTCAGGCAAAAAGATGTTTTTGCTCCTACACATGTGACTTTGAGACTGTCATATAAAGGGAGTAACACAGAAAGAGTCTTTTGTAGCTTCTTTTGCCCAGGACACCACATATGGAAATTTGCCAACGATGCTGCATACATCAATATTTATTTATTTTTTCATTGCTAAGGATTCACTGTGTGTGTGTTCCTCTCTCTCTCTCTCTCTCTCTCTCTCTCTGTGTGTGTGTGTGTGTGTGTGTACGTGTGTACATGTGTGTGTGTGTGTGTGTGTGAAATCCCAAGTTAATTTTCCATAAACCCAAAAAGGATGTTTTCCTTGTTTTCGATTCTTGGCTTTTATGAATAATTCCATTATAACTATTCAACTATTTATCTGAACTTTTTTGTGAAGACACGTTTTCACTTTTCTGGGGTGAATATCTAGAAATTCTGCCATGTATTGTAGGCACAGGGAATATTGTGGACCTTAGGTCCTTGATTTTGAATAATTTTAATGGATACATATAAGCATAAAAGTTGCACATATTTATGGGGTACCATGTGATGTTTAGATACATGCATACAGTATATGTTTAAATGAGGCTAAATATACTTATTTCCTTAAACACTTATCAATTGCATTCTTCCAGCTTTTTTCAAACATGCAATGCATAATCCTTCTCTTTGGTCTATTTATCATGCTATAACCCTGTAGAACCTCTTGCTCCATCTAGCTATAACTTGATATCCATTTATCAACCTTTTCCCATCCCTCCTTTTGCTCTTACTCGCCACATCCTCTGGTGTACTCTACTCTACTCTCAACTTCTATGCCGTCAGGTCTTTTATGTTCCACATATGAGTGAGAGTCATGCAGCATTTCTTTTTCCCTGCCTGGTCTATCATGTTCTCTATTTTCATTCTTGTTGCTGTAAGTAACAGGATTTCTTTTTTATGGCTGAATGATATTCCATTGCATACATGTACCACATTTTCTTTGATCTTTCATCACATCATGGGCTTTCAGGTTGTTTCTATTTCTTGGCTAGTGTGAATAATAGCCACAGTTAACGAGAGCAGATGTCTCTTTGCCACACTGATTTGATTTCCTTCAATATATATCAAGTGGGATTGGTAGACCAAATGGTGTTTCTCTTCTTTCTGTTCATTTTTCAAAGAACCTTTGTAGTCTTTCTATAAAGAATCTACTGATTTATATTCCCCCCAACAGTACACGACCGTTCCCTTTTGTGTGCATTCTTGCCGACACTTGTCTTTTGTGTTTTGATGGTAGCCATCCTTACAGGGGCAAGGTGATTTGTCTCACCATGGTTTTGCTTTGCTTTTACTTAATTATGGATGTTGAGCATTTTTCTATGCCTTTGAGCCGTCTGTATGTCTTTTTCAAGAATCATATGTTTAGGGGTCTCTTGCGTATTTTCAAATTGGGCTATTTATTTATTCACTTAGCTATTCAGTTCTTTCGATTCCTTGTATATTCTCAATAGTGACCCCTTTCAGATGAGTAGTTTGCAAATATTTTCCCACTCTATAGGCTGTCTCTTTACTCTGTTGATTTTTGCCTTTACTATGGAGACGCTTTTAAATTCAAAGTAATCCAAAGCTTTTGCTTCCTGTGCATAGGGTTCTGGTCCTGAAGAAATTTCACTCTTTATTAACTTTCGTAGCTTCACGTCTTACATTTTAGTCTTCAATATATTTTGAGTTGAATTTTAGAACTGATGCAACATAAGAATGTGGATTCCTTCTTTTCCATGTAGATATCCGATTTCCCAAGCTTGAAAAAGACCATCCTTTCTCCACTGTGTGTTCTCGGCACTTTTGTGCGTAATCAGAGGTCTGTGGATGTATGAATTCACTTCCACGGTCTCCATTCATTACCAGTGATGAAGTGTCTGCTTTTACACCAATGCCAAAGAGTTTAGATTACCACAGTTTTTTAGTACATGTATTCTAAAGTCACAGAGAATAATGCCTATTATTTTATTCTTCATGCTCAAGATTGTTTAGGTTATTGGGGTTCAATGTGATTTGTGGGAATTTTTGCTCTACTTCTATAAAGAATTCTAATGGCATTTTCATAACAATTGAATTAAAATCTGCCGATTGCTTTAGTTGGTGTGGACATTTGACCAATATTGGTTTTTTCCAATCCATGAACAAGGGATGTCTTTTAATTTTCTAGTGTCCTATTCACTTTCTTCTACCTGTTTTAATTGATTTCATTATGGAGATTTTTTTTACAACTTTAAGATTTATTGCTAGATATTTTATTTATTATAGCTATTATTACTGGAATTGCTTTCCTTGCAGATAATTGGTTAATGGTATATAACAGCAATATTGAATTTATCTGTTAATTTTTTATCCTGAAAATTTGCTGAATTTGCTCATCATGGTTTTTCGTTTGTTTGCTACAGTAACACTGGGCTACATTTGCAGCCCCTTTTTATTATTATCATTTTTTGTTCTCTTATTTTGAGACAGAGTCACCCAGGTTGGCCTTTTCACTTGGGATACTCCTGCTTCACCCTCCAAAGTCCCTAGGATTAGAAACATTCGCCACCATGCCTAGCTATTTATTAATTTTAATAGCTTTTGGTGGAGTCCTCTGAATTTTCCCCATAGAAGCTTTTGTCACCTACAGTGAAAAATTTTGCTTCCTGCTTTCCAATTTGGATGTACTTTATTTTTTTTCCTTTACTAGTAATTGTGTTGAATCAGGTATGGTGAAGTATGCATTCTTGTCCTGTTCCGAATCTTTGAGAGAATGTGCTAAGCTTTCCACATTCAGTGTGATATGAACTGTTGGCTTATTTTGTACGGCCTTTATGATGTTCTTTCCACTATGATTTGTTCAGAAGGGACACTAAATTTTACCAACTGCATTTTCTGCATCTAAAGAGATGATCATATGGTTGTTGTCCTTTGTTCTGTTGATGTGTTGCATCCTGCTTATTGGTCTGTGTTTGTTTAACCATCTTTGTATCATGGGATGTATCACACTTAATCATGATGAACAGCCTATTTAGTATACTTTTTAATTCAGATAGCTTGTATTTTGCTGAGAATTTCTGCATATACACTCATCAAGCATGTTGGCTGTTAGCTTACTTTTTATTATTTTTGCATCCTTTGTCTGATTTAGCAGCAGGGTAACGCTGGCCTCAGAATAAATTTGGGAGAATTTCCTCCTGTTCAGTATTCTGGAATAATTTAAAGAAAATGGTATTAAATCTTTAAATGTTTGGTAGACATCAGAAGCGAAACCATCTGGTCTGTTTTTTTTTTCTTTCATGAGAGAGATATTTTTATTATGAGTTCAATCTCCTTACTCATTAATGTTCTATTCCATTTTTCTATTTCTTTGTGATTCAATCTTGGTATGTTGTATGCACCTAGGAATTGTCCCTGTCTTCTGGATTATCAAACGTATTGGTGCATAGCTGTTCACAGTCATTGCTAACGATCCTTCATACACCTCTGGTGTCAGATGTCTTTCTTTTTATTGGTTATTGTATATGAATCTTTTCTTTTGTTAGTCTATCTGGAGATTTCAGTTAAGGGAAAGGTCTTTATTTTGTTGACACTTTGTATATTTTGTATTAATTCTTTCTTTTTCATTTTTTCTTTTCTAATCTTTATTATTTTTCCTTTTGTTGATTTTAAGTTTGGCTTATTCTTGTTTATTATATTTATTTCAGGTGCAATGGCAGGAACTATTTTTTACTTTATTATGAAGAATCAAACTTGAAATTTTTCCATTTTTTGAGTAGAGGTAATGATTACTCTAATGTTGCTCTCAATACTGTGTTTGCTGTGACCCACAGGTATTGGTATACTGTGTTTTCATTCTCATTTGTTCCAAGGACCCTTAACTTCCATCTTGCTTTCTTCTTTGATTCATTGATTATGAAAGGGTAAATTATTATGGCATTTGAAGATAAATGGATGGCAATGGAAGAAATTATGCTGGGCAAAATTAGACAAATCCAGGGAGGGAAATAAAAAACAGCCAAGAAACTGGGGTGTGGGTGATCTGAGGGTCATTCTGAATGAGGATTTATGGCATATCATATTGTTACTACATATGCATTTACAATTGTACAAAAATTCAACTCCCCAATAAAATTTTTAAAAAGAGTAAATTATTTCATTTCTGTGTATTTTATATTTTCCAAAGTTTTGTTGTTGTTGCTTTTTAAATTCTAGTTTTATGGCATTGTGTTTGGAAAAGATGACTGATAAGACCTCAGGTTTTAAAAAAAAAAAACTTTGCTGAGACTTGCTTTATAGCTTTCCTTACAAACTGTTCTGGAGAATGTGTCATCTGCCATTGAGAAGGATATTGTTTTTTGAAATATTTGATGGATATTCTTTGGGTTCATTTAGTCTCTGATGAAATTTAATTCTCCGTAGGGCTGGAATGGTGGCTGTGAGTTTACAGAGCTTGCCTGGCGTGTGTAAGGACCTGGGTTCAAACACTGATGAAAATATAAATAAAGCTGAGTCTCTCCCAGCCACACCTCTCTCTCTCTTACTCCCTCTCTCTTAAAAATTAAAAAAAAAAAATTAACTCTCCACTTTCCTTGCTGATTTTCTTCTAAGTGGTTGTCCACTGCTGAAAGTGGGGCATTAGAGTTTCCTACTCATTGCGCTGCAGTTTATTGATCCCTTTCTCTCTATTAAATATTTGCTTGATATATTTGGGTGCTCCAATAATAGGTGAATTTACATTTGCCAATATTATTTCCTTTTGATATATTTATTCCTGTATCATTTTATGTTGATTTCCTTAGTCTCATTTTACTGTTTTTGGTTTAATATTTATTTTATCTAGTGTGGTTATTCTTTCTTTCTTTGGATTTCATTTTCATGGACTATTTTATTCTATCCCTCAGCTTGTGAGTTTTGTACAAGCAGTATATAGTTGAGTCTAATTTTTCATCCAGTAAGCCAGTCTATGTCTTTTACTTGGTGAATATAATCCACTTATATTTAAGATCATTATCAAAAGTTATGCGCTTACTAGAGTCATATTTTGCTTGTTTTCTAGCTTAATTATAATTGCTTTCTTTTTTATCCTTCTCTTACAGTCTTAGTTTTTGGTTAAGTAATTTACTCCATTAGTGCATTCTGAAACCTTGTTTGTTACTTTGGGTTTATCTATTTATATATTTGTAGATATTTGCTTTGTGGTTACTGTGAGATTTACCAAAATATCTTTTGATTATAGCAAGTTATTTTGAAACGATATCACCAACATTATTGCAAATGTAAGAGAAGAAACAAAACATAATATGCTAACAAAATAATCTATACTTGCATTCCATTTCTCCCCATATTTTGAATTTTTATTTCATTTTATATCTATATTCTCTATCCCTTTACATATGAATACATTTATTATTTTAACCATTTTGCTTTCTATTATTCAGAGCTAAGATAAGAATGATTTACTCACCCTGCTTACAATTTCAGAGCAGTCTGAATTTGTCTGTATAGTGACTCTTACTATTACTTTTACAATTTCTGATGTTTTCTTCTTACTAGTTTATGTCTCTTCCTTTTGGTTATAAGAATTCATTAGCATTTCAGGCAGAACAACAGCAATAGAAATATAGTGTCTCAGAGTTTGTTTGTCTCAGAATATCTTTATTCCTCTTTGATTTTTATAATTTATAGTATTCTTAATTGACAGTAAGTGCGTTTGCTTATTTGTTTATTTCCCATTAGTACTGTGAACATGTCATGCTCTCTGCCCATGGCCTATAAGTTTCCTGCTGATTAGTCAGCCATCAGGCAAATTGTGACACACTTCTGTGTCTTTTGTTCCTTTTCTTCAGCAACCTTGAGGCTCTTCTCTTAATCCTTTACCTTTGAGAGCTTGCTTATCATATGTCTGGGAGTAGAACTGGTGGATTTCAATCTGACTGTTAACTTTGGACACTTCTGTACCTGGATATTTGTATCTTTCTCTACGTATGGATGTTTTCAGGTATTTGCTTTTGAATAAATTTTTTATCCTTTTGGTGCCCTTAAGTGCCTCTTGAACCCCAATAATCTGAACATTTGCTATGTTAGTGCAGTCTCCAAGTTCTGTTAACTTTCTTCATACTTCTTCATTCTTTTGTTCCCACTCTTGTTTTGATTTATATTTCTATAATGACTAATGATGTAGAGCGTCTTTTCATGTGCTTACTACCATTTACATAACTTTTTCAGAGATATATCTACTTAGATAATGAATTTGTAATATTTTATATAAAATAATACATATCACCAGTTATCGCCTCTAGCTTGTTTGATCTTTTTTTAATTGGTGCTGGGTATATATGAAACTTCAAACACAATTCTTTTGATGCTACAATATTGCTATAAGACTGCTTTGCAAATTCAAGAGTTCTGATAAATTATATTCCATACACTTTCTATTAAGTTATCTATCTGTTTATTATGCATTCAGAATAACTGTCATATCTTTGGTAGAAGAGAGGTTTGATATAATCAGACATTGATGAGAACTGAAGGTTGCATTTACTACTCTTTTTATTATGTTTTGAGTAAGTTAATATTACATAGATGATTTTCTTACTCTCTAAATGATTATATATTTTGAGTCGTAGTATTTCTATGATATATTCATATTAGGAAATGGGATTGGTCTACTTTTTTGCCTTGTGTCAAGAAAATCAGTACAACTTGTGTTGGGAATATTCCTGGAAGCAGATTTTTAAATGGTAAGCCAAAATCTAATTAGATTTAGACATGAATGCAAATCAAATAATCATATTTTATTTAAATATAAATGAAATATATTCCTCAATCTTATTTCCCCTATATGGATGACAACAATGTCCATAGCCACTTTAATTTTACCTTTCATGAGATTAAGTGTAATGTAGGACAAGTCAGAACAGGAAGATAGGTAGTCTTAACCAATATGGTCAAAATGTTTTCATTATGAAAGTTATGCAGAGCCTTCACACCATTTGAGAATGTTTCACCAAGATAATATCATAGTATATAGATAAGTCGAAGTGCTGGAAGCATTTGTTCAATGAGGGTGAAATTCAAACTGTATGGAGATTTTACTAAGCACCAAGATTTTTTTTTTTTAAGAGAGAGGGACAGTGAGAGAGACAGAGAAAGAGAGAAACAACTTTATTTAGTTTTTCACATGGCCTTAGTTGCTCCAACACTCAGTTGTGTACGTGGTGCTGGGGTTTGAACCCAGGTCCTCGTGCTTGCCAGGCAAGCGCCGAAACTGCTGAGCCACCGCTCCAGCCCCGCACCAAGATTTTTTTAAACATCTGATCCCCACCAAAGAACATAGTTTCTAAAATGTTATAGATACAAATAAATAAGTAGTTTGGTTTTCATTTTATGTTTTAATTGAAACAGCTTAAAGATGTGGGGTTAGTAATGGCAGGGAGCAGGACAGAAGCAATGTGTGCTTACTGAGTCTTTTCCAATTATCATTATCATGAAGAAAGGGCAAAGAGATCACATTACACTGAAACCTATAATGTACAAATCAGATTATTGAATATCCTTTCATCTACAGTTATGTGTTAGCTTGCAACTTTGTGACTGTTGTATTAATGTTGTCATTGCTATTGTGTTGTCATTATTATTTTCTTCATTGCCATTATCTTACTATTTCAAATATGTAATGAGGAAAATAACAGGCTAAGAGATGAACCTGATGACCCAATGTCACCCAGGTAGTTCGCCATGTTGTCAGCACCCTGAGCTCCTCTCAGTCAAAGACCATGCTCAAAAGAAGATGAAGGGAAAATTACGTTCTCTTTCTTAAGAGTTAAATGTAAAACATAACAAAAAGTGGAGGAAGATACCTGCAATTGAACAAATAGGTATAATGAGGAATTCCATGTAATTATTACCCAGTTAAGAATCAACTATTGCCAGTGTTCCAAAAACCTCTATATCCTCATATCTGACAGAAGTCTAATTACTTTCTAATAAAATGAAGCCCACCATGACTTTTGTGATAATCATTTCTTTTTTCTTTATAAAGAGTTTTACTTACCAACTGATTATTTTGAACTAAAGAACACATTATGGTTTTTCTTATTTTAAACTTTATGTAAGTGGAATCTTAATACATTTGTTTTTTATGTCTTCCTTATTTTGTGCAATCTAATGTGAGTTAGATTATTCACTTACTATAAGGAGACTTAATTCAATTCAATGGTACATGTTTTTTCTAAAATGCATTCAAATATTCTATTGCCAATTAAATTTCGTGTCCTAGATTTTTGCTATTGCAGCAAATATTGTTATAAGCATTCATGTACGTATCCTGTTGTGTAAGGTTAAAAACTTGTGTTCAAGTTTCTCCAAGGGATGTTGTCAGAGATGATGGTTCATAGCCTGAGCATCTTTAAAATTGCTAAATCCTGCCAAACCTCTTCCTTCCTTAGCTCCTGTGTTCCTTCCTTCCCTTCCCATTGTGTCTCTTCATAGGAAATATCTTTCCATTGCTTTGGTTTTCATAATTGTCTTACCTGTTATTTCAGAAGTTAGACATTTTTTCTTGCTTTTCCTTTTCAATTTGTAAGCAATACAGCGTGTTGCCTGTTGAATTACAAGCCAATGGGATATAGATTTATAGATGTTAACTTACCACTCCGTAAAAAGTGCAGGGTCATTTCTGCTGCAGAAGAAGGGGAAAGTTAGCAGGAGCAAAAACAAGGAGAGAAGAGAGAAGGATGGAGAAGATCTGAGTTCCTCATTCTAGTTCATAATGTCCCATCATGTACATATTTTACTTGTATCTGTGAAGTTCAAAGCAGTGTTTCAATCACATGATCATCCTTAGGAACATTCAAGAAACTGGATGAATTACGTCCTAGAATGTGAAAATTACTGTCTCATGAAGATCCTTTGTGGTGAAGTGACAGAAAGGGAGTGTGTTCAGTATGGAAATATAAGGACGTCTAGAATTTTCCAAAAAATATTCACATGCTAAGATGAGCTACATTTCTGACACTTGAAAGAAACAAGGGTTTCCTGACTAATATGCAGTGTAAGATATATTGTACAGATGCAACCAGACTCACATAATGTATATGCTTTGAGAAACTGCTATGTGCATCCCTTAGAGCAGAAGTACATTTGTCAGGCCAAAACAGAGTAGAACAATCAGAATATTTTTGACATGGGAGAAGAGATGTCTTGGGAGAAGGGTTTCAGGTGTTCCCTAAGGAGAAGGGGACCTTAACTCAAGACCAGTGGGGTCTTGGCATACGTAGCCACAAAGTAGCATAGACAGAACTTTATTTAGGAAGGCAGATATATATTTAAGGGAGATTGCAGGCTGTCTCAAGAGAGAGAAGCAGCCCCCATTTAAGCTGGGAGTCCAATATTTATGAAAGTGCTGCATCCGGAGCCGGACTGGAGGTGGATCTAGGATGGAGCTGCACAATTTTGTTCCAGTTTTCCTGATCCTGAATATTCCCTCATTTTGCAAGTGTGCAGGCTAAGGACACAGGCCAAAGGTATGGGCCACAGGCAGGCCAAAGGTGAATTATAACCATGCTTTTCAGTGGCTTAAGGGTTTTTCCCCAAGATTCAATATTCCTCTATCTTTATCCTAAATCCCTATCTGAAAAGCATTGGTCTCTCTTGAAGATTCTTTGAATGGTATCCAAGAGAAATCTATGAACCATTTCATAGTCGTTCATACTTCACAAATTACCACAAGGAAGACTAAATACACAGCCACGCTCCATATTTCAAGCAGGAATGACTTAACTTATAATTGATTTAAGCATTACAATCAGGATCATTCTAAGAAACAATGGCTAGGGCAGGAAACATATATACATAGAACACATTTGGGAAATTATTATTGGAACCAAGGATGGGGTTCAGAGAGAAAATCTAGGAAGAAAGTAATTTTCCAATATCTGAAGGCTGCAGGTAATGATGTATGCTATTTGGTACCCTAGAACCATTATACAAAAGAAACAGGAAGTATATTCTGGATCCATTGTTTATGTCTGGAGAATTACAATGTTCCATGACCCCACCGTTTAGCATAGTCATTACTGTGATTTTTTTAATACATAATAAGTATGTATAGTCCCTGAGGTGACTCCTAAATACACATGAATGGGTTCCTGATCATACAGTAGCAAAATACTAAGAGATACAAGCTCTGAGGTAAGATTAGCTTGCTTCTGACAAATTAGCATCATGGACACATTTTAAAGCATCTCCTTTTGCCACCATTTCTTCATGACTTTTGCAACAATTGACTTACTGCAAGTGAGGTTCTTATGAAATTGAATGTTGATTTACTTGGTGCTCAGTAACTACTGTTTATTTTTTCTTTTTTCCATCTCTTTATCTTCTTCTTCTTCCTGTTATTATTGTTGCTATCTTACCCACCTGTTTTAAACTTTCCAAAATTCTCTCATCAACTATAAGATGGATTTCCAGGTCCTTGTGTGTCATATTGATATATAACCACTTACTCTCTCTAGTCCAGTCTTTTCATATTGCACTTCATGTTTTATATGCAAATTATCCCCTGCCTCTTACAGTTCTGGACTCCTCTGTGGTCCCATGTGTGAATATTTTTGCAGATGTAGGGTGGCTTCCTACCTTATCGTTCTTCATTCTCTAGCACAAGGAAGATGATTTTTTCCTATGAAAGTCCCAAGTAAAAAAAAAAAAAAAAAAGAGAGAGAGATCCTGCCATCAACTCTGGTAAATCCACTCCTGCTGCAACATTACAAATGTGGGTATATTACAATATATGATGTTTATTGATTTTTATGCCCTTTTCAAGAATAGATGGCAAAATCTTGAAAGAGAAGGACCATGTCTCTGCTGTCTAGCATAAAAACTGACCACAGGGTTCTTTCAATGAACGTAAGGCTCAATTTTTTTTTTTCAAGAATAGAAGTGTATGTCATTACAACATGTCCCTCATACAGAATCTCTGATATCAACCTCCTGTCTAAAGTCGAAAGAAACCCCAGACAGTCCATCTCATTCTCCATGTTAGACAATTTCTTTCACAATACTTAGATATCTTTGAAATTATTGCACTAATTTATCTGCTTATTTGTCTGCAGTTAGATGATTGTTTGTTGTTGTTTTTATTTTTCTCCATTATTTTAAGTTAGTTAAAGAGTAGGAAATATTTTTAATTATACCTCCCATTTCTAGGTCAGGGCTGAACCATAGTAGAAACTCCATGAGGCATTGGAGAATTTTAAAATTAAATATTGATATTCATAGCCCAAGCCACTCTAAAACTATTTGCCAAGGATAGCTTAGAAATTAATTTGGCAATGAAGAGACAATTTGAACTGTATGTTACCCTATGCTAAAATTTTGTTTTAGCACAACCTAGAATCACCCTACTCAATTCTAACACCATGGAGTGGATAAGAAAGATCATAGTGAAATTTGAGCTACCCAACTCAGCCAACCCTATTGCTTCCCCCATTATTTTCTTTTTCACCAATTACAAGACTCATCTGTTCTCTTTGCCATTTAGTTATTGAGCTTTTCTTGGCCAGTCATGCCATCCAGGGCCAGCCGAGGCATTAAGCTGACTGTCTGGCCTTCATTAGCTGTGTCTAATCCATTCCCCAGAAAATACCCCCAGGCCATAAAATGCATCTGTGTGTTGTTTTTATTAGGTCATCTGATTGAGTAGATGCTGATGGCTCTAGAAATGGAGTATCTCCCCCTGCCAACCCTAATTTGTTCTGTTTAAGTTGCAGGCAGGGCCCATTAATAGTGCTATTTCTGTTTTAACATGACATTTCAGCCATATAATTACTTCTGTATTAGAAAATCTTACAAGTTACGGCCATTTCTGAATCACCTTATGTCTCTTTTAACATTTCACAGGTCTTCAGATTCCGTAGGCCTTACACTGACATCCTCAGCCTGTGTCCTGCTACACTGACCTTCCCACACCCTTCCCAAATTTAAGTTGCTGCCCACATGTTGCCTGTGCCAGTCAGCTTTGCATCGCTGTGACCAAAATACCTGAGAAAATGCAATTGGAGGAGGAAACATTGATTTTGCTTCAAGGTCTCGGAGGTCAGCCCATGGTTGGCCAGCACCTTCACCTTGAACCTCAGGTAAAGCAGATCATCCTGGTAGAAGGGTGTGGTGAAGGAATGCTGCTCCACTCTGGCTGCTGGGGAGAAGATGTAGTACACTTGGGAAACCCCCCTCAGTGATTTTTGTCTCCAATCAAGCCCTACCTGCCTACAGTTTCCACCTCCTCCCAGTACTCCATTCAAATTATCAATCCATCAAACTGATTAATTCACTGACAGGTCAGAGGGCTCACGATCCAATCACTTGCTGCATGGGAGACCAAGGCTTCAACCCATGAGCTTTAGAGTCACATTCAAGAACCAAACCACAAGACTACCATTCAATCACCAATCTGCTTTCTTCCTCAACTAATTCTCCAACTGCAAAACAATGTGGTTTAGGATTTCTGATAGCAATAAATACCCTAAATACAAAATCTCATCATTCCAAGCTGAAAATGGAAATATTTTTCATTACTTCTCCCTTTTGATGCTTAAATTCCTTCTAATAGGTGCCAAATATGAATGTCCAATATCTTTTTGAATCACTCCATTGATCTCCCTCTTTTAACATTGTTGATTCATTTTTGGCACGTAAAGGATGTAAGGTCACAGACACTGAAAGATTTTCCTTTTTGCATACTAAAACAAAATCTGCATCTCATAAGGTCCATATAATGCATATTCTCATCCAAAAATCTTTTAAAATTTCTTTCCCTCATTATTTCACAGTTTCTTTGTCCTCAAAAATAAAGATCAGACTTCATAATCCCATATAAGAATGGTAGATGCTATTTAGGTGTGAGAATATCTCTGACCGATGTTGTACGCATGATTAAGTCCGCCCTGTACATTAACATAATTGATTATTTTATTTTAATTTAAGAAACCATAAACTGATTTCTTTTACTGATAGGAAAAACAGAAGATGAGAACATCCTTATGCTCTGTGCCAGCCTCCTTCTCTAAGCCCACACTGATGTTACAAGGCTTATTTTTCACTCCATTGCCTCTTTCCAAAGTTCATCAGAAATATGCAAGAGGTGGCTGACATTCAAAAGGATACCGAGGGAGCAGCAGGGGGAGAGGAAAAGGAGCCAACTCCAATGTACCTCCTATTTCATCCTCACGCAGAGGGTCAATGGCCTCAGATCCTCCAACCAGCTGGCTTTCCAAAGGATAAAATGTTCCTCAGGATTTAGGCCTTCACAGAGCTGCATTAATTATTTCAGGCCACTCGATCTTGTACTGCATTAGTGCCTTTTTGTTAATTGGTATCCTAGTGGCTTGAAAAAGTTATATAAATCCAGTGAAATCTGTGTGCAGCAAGCTTGCTTAGGAAAAAAAAAAATTCAATGTGGCATGGCTCAAAGCCCCGGAGGATCGATAGGAGTTATCTGCGCAGAGATTTCATTGTATTTATATTACACACCTTGCCTTGTTCAAGCTGTTGCCTGGTTTTCTTGATCTGACATGTGGGAGTGAGGACAAAGCCAAGGTCAAAAACCAGGAGGAGAGCTGAAGGCCAGAGGCATTTTGCAACCCTGTGACGAGCATGCCCAGACCTCCAGAAGAGTCTCCGGATGGTTCTGAGCCACAGACTCAGTCCCGGTATTATTTATCAAGAAAAAAAAATGCTATTTTTATCAAGGTTGTATGGCAGCAAATCTAGCATGAAACACGCTCACTTTCTATGACATGGTTTTTCTTTTATTATTTTAGACTGCAATATATCTTTCCATAATCAGGTCAGATCAATTCATGTCGGTTCTCCATTTCCTCCCCAAACCCTTGTACGTTGTGATAGGCAGTGACTGAGGGAAGAAGGAAAATAACTGAAAGAAGTAGCTTAAGTGAAAAAGAGAAACTAGCTCTCCATGCATTAAATCATATACATGAAGACAGATATTAACAAAATCCAGGGGTCAAATGGCCATAAGAGACAAGAAAAACTAAATCCTGATATTTAGCTTCATGATAGAAATATGCCTTGAATTGACAGACCCTCTAATATTTATTTTTAAGTTTTCAGGTAATTTGATGATTATCACTTTTTATCCTGCTGGTCTTGCTTTTTAATGTGCTGCAAAAGATAGCTGAATACCTATTAGGCAAACAGAAGGATTAATGATATCAGTTAACTAAGAAGAGCATATATTTTTATCTTACTTTTAAAAACCCTTCTGCTCTTGTATTTGTTTCCTGCTCTGGGTCCTACGGTGGCTTCCATTCACTGCGGCTGTGCTTCTAAATATAGTAGTCGCCAGCCACATGTGGCTAATGAGCACATGAAATGTAATTAGCCTGACTAAGGAACTGAATCTGGCAGTTGAATCTAAATGAGCTGTAAGTTCAAAATGCACACTGTCAACAACTTAACATGAAAATGAATGAAATATCACATATCACATATTTAAGTTGGAAAGATAATATTTTTGGATATATTGACTTAAATGAAATACATTGTTAAAATGATTTTTTACTATTTCTGCTTTATAAATAACTGAAAATTTTAAAGTGATCATATATCCCACCGTATATTTATGTTGTATGATGCTGTTCTGAAGCACAAGTTTGAACTTCCATTTTACTTCAAAACTCTTCTAAATCTAGGGACTTACCTAAGCTAGCATTCAGATTTTGGAACTGACAATTAGGCAAAGGGATTAGTCAGTTTATAGGGGGTAGAATGTTCCATAATATCAATCAATATTTAGCTTAAAATTCATGGTGATGATTTCTTTGTGAAAAGATGTTGGTATTATTTGGAGAAATCTAATTCTGTGACCTTTAGAGAATGTTTTGTTAGAATATATCAAACATAAACACATAAAGAGATTAAGAAGCATGAACTCATCCTAATTTTTTTCTGATTTATTCAAGAAGATATATTAGCATTGAACAAGTTTGGGTAGAGTGAGAAACGGGATATTCTCTGGGATAAGAGCACAATCACACAAAGAGGGAAGGATCCTTACTGGACACTAAAAAGTGCTTTTGAAAGCAAATGATGACTCTTGAAAAATGATCTGGATTTCAGTGTTTTGAGATGGAAGTGCAGAACTCTCCAGTCTATGGAATGCTCAGATATATGTGGATTTGTATTGCAAATCAATCAAATCCAATGACATCTTGAAAATCCTTAAAAGAAATATGACAAATAAACCAAGAGGTGAAAAAATGAAAAATAAAATCTATGAAAACAACATTTACTAATAGGACTTCCTCCTTGCCATTTCAAGCACCATTGCAAATGATCAAGACTCAGAGGCAATTGTCAGAGGGGAAACAGTAATAAGAATAAGTGGATTTTTCAGATTTATTTGATTACATGAATATTGTTATCCAGGTGGTTCATTGGCTGAAGGGAAATAAAACCACATTAATAAAGACATTTATTAAGAATGCAGACTGTGATTTGAGAGAGTAACTGGGAAAATTTGAATATGGAATTCCTCCTGGTCTCAGCTCTGTGGAGACTGATTTACCAATGTGTGCAGCAGATCTTTGAGGAAGGAAGCAGAACTCTTAATGGAGATGTGCAGGCTGTGGTTATTAGGAAGTGCTAAAAGCACGGGCTGGCAGTTTAAATAAACAAGAATTAGAGCCACCACAAATAACCAGGGGGAACTGGCATTTGTTAGTATTCTGGGAGATGTTAAATCTATAGAAAATGGAAGTCTTAACACTGACTCTTTCAGGCAGCTTAGCGGAAATCTCTGTGCTAAACATGGGGCACCTAAGATGAAGTCACCAATATGTACTGATCTTTACTTCTATACAAGGCATCTTCAAATAGGATCACTCTTTTAATCCCATGAAATAGATTTATCGAAGCATTCTTCACATCACAGAACTGACTTTAAGAACTGTAGACCTAGGAAGAACTTTTACCCAATCCTGAAATGTCTTGTACTAGTGATAGGTCAATACCAATTGGTTTTCTTTTCTTTTTCATATGAAGAGTTAGAAGACCAGATGTAAGGCTCATTCACAAATTTATTAAGCCTAACTCTTTATGCCAGTTATTGGAGCCATATATCCCTATTATGTCTATATCTACATATATAATTTACTTAACATAATAACAATTTGACAAATGCAAAGTGTTGGATGCTTGGCACCTTCTATCCTTCTATCTGATGAATCTGAAAGAAGGCATTCAGGAAAGAATGAGTTAATTAGGACTTCTTAGCTTCATTTAGATGCTTTCTAATAAAGGCAGACTTGGAAGTAAGACTAATGTTCTACTTCTTTTATAGCTTTTCAACCTTTGCTTCACACTAAAATCACCTGGAGAGCTTTTTAAATAGCTCTAATGCTTCTATTCAATCCCCAGAGGTTTTGATTTGATTCTCCTGGGGTGGGGCAGGTACACTGATACTATTCAAAAATCATCCCCAGTGCTTCTGGGGTGTTAACCAGAATAAATCCAAATGCCACAGTTAATCATTTTCAAAAAGTGGAGGTATTCAAATTCACAGTAATCGCAGGAATACACATTTCTCACTTGGCATTAGATTGTATTGCATTTTGATTTAAAAACTTCACTTTGTCCAGAGTAATCATTTCCTAACAAATCAGCAAGAATTTGACCACAGTTGTGGGGATAGGCAGAGACTTTATATGCTATACATTTTCCAAAGTCTTTCTTACTTGCAGGACAGCCCTCTTCAAAGCCTCAGAAGTCAGAGAACAGAAAATGTTTCTTATTATTTTGTTAAAGCTGGGGTTAGGCATGGTGTAGGTGATTCAAGGAATGATGGATGTCTAAGAGTTGATGTTTTCCAAGGAGGGGTTGGGTTTCCCTGGGAAAGAGGGGAGAAAGGGCATTAAATAAGAGGGAAGGAAGAATTGGTAGAAGATCAGCAAACTAGAAGGAGTTCACGGCTAGAAGATGGTCCATATGGAGAACCTCCAGATGTCCTTATGTAAGAAACATGATCCTCTTCTCCACCCACTACGGGTGATGCAAGGGGTAAATTTATTGACATTCAAGAACTCCTTTTGATTTTTGAATAATGCTTTAATTTCCTCCAACAAAAAATTTAAAAATTTGTCCTATACTTATATAGGCCAGCTACAAGTACTTGCAGAAAAACTTATTATAAATCTGCAATGGAGGATAATGTGTGTTTGATATTGGAGCAAAGTTCATAAAAGTTCTATGATTTGTCTGATAACCATCCTGATCAGCAAGTTTTCTCTTCATTGCTACATCTGGAAGTAGAGGTGAAGCAGAAGCTCCGAGGTAGATTCCCCTGGTCCTTCTTTCTTGGCAAAATAGCAAGAGCCCCTCCATGGTTGTAGTGATTATGTAGACTGCAACATCTCTATGTAATGACTCAGATGTGATAGCTTGCCTAGGTTTCCGCTGTAAGGACTCAAATTCAAATGGATCCAGATTGTTGGAATTTATGGAGGAGCCTGGGAACCCCAAAAGCCTAAATAAACACTCATTGCAGACTAATCAGCTCTGTCCAGAGAGCAAGAATTTTACTTCTATGTGCAGAAGGGTGCAAAGCAGTCAAAACCATGAGCAGGTGCCCTGAGCAGGCAATCTGCAGTATTATACCCCTGATGCAAGGGTACCTGACCATTACCCGTTGCTCCAGCGTGACTGCACAACCTTTGGCACAAATTACTATTGAGTTAGTTCTAACTTTATAAAGGCAGCTGGGTTGCAAGAAAATGGCAGTCCAGGAAGTTCACTAAAATGAGGTCCCTTTGGTCTGACAGAAAAGACTTCTTTTTCTCTCAAAGGGCTGACATCTTTGTAGGACCACCTGAGATGCTCCTTTTCCTTACATCACTTTCATTGCAAGCTGGAGAGAAAGCAATCAGAGCTAATTACAGTATAATAGTCTCTTTTTTGTCTGACATGTCTTTCTTCAGATATAGGAAATACAGGTAACATTGGGAAGAGGATCCCTGGATGGGGCAAATAGACACTGCAGTGTGATTTTTCCTGAGTTAAGGTGGACAAAGAGGAAGCACAGTATTTGTATTCTGTTGTCTTGTTAGCCCAAGGACTTTCAGTTCCAAAAAAGTTCAGTATCTCTTCTTTTTTTCTCCATACATTTCTATTATTCCTTAAAATCTCACCTGATGCTTTTCCAACTTCAGTGGGCTTCAGAATAATGTAGAGGGCTTAACAAAGCACAGGTTTTGAGGCTCCACCCCTCTCATTTCTTATTTAAGCAGTTTGTGGGAGGAGTCTGGGAAGGTCACATTTTTAAGAAGTTTCCAGGTGATGCGGCTACTGAAGCTTAGAGACCAGCTTCAAAACTGATGCTCTGGAGTTCATCTGTGGTTTCAAATTTGGCTCAACAGTAACTCCAAGTGGCAATGTTAAAGATTATCTGTTCCAGTTGTGTACATTTGTGCACAGCTAGAATCCCAGATATTTCAGGGGAGGCTGAGGCACAAGGAACACATGTTCAGGCCAGTCTGCTCAACATAGTAGAACCCTATCTAAATAAATAAATCAAATGCTGGGGCTATAGCTCAGTGGCAAAGTTCTGCTGCATTTAGTCTCCAGCACTGCACTGCAAAGAAAAGTAAAAATAAAAATTTAAAAAAAATGTTCCTGGCCAACATCTAAGGCAGCTGAACCCCACAATTGATTTCTGGGTCCTTCCCATTATTTCACACTGAGAGATTCTCAGAAGTGCAAGAACAGTGGGATCCCAAACATACTTATTTGCAATCAGCCACTCTATCTTTAATATCATCCTTATTTTTATAGATGTATAGTTACACGTACTAGTGGGGACCATCCCAACAAACTCATACATGCATGGAAATTGATTTCAGTTCACGATCATGAAAGACTTGTGGAAGGGTAGAGGTCCTCCAGGATCATAGTCTAATTGATAGTGTCAAGCAGGAAATCGGTTGCTCCTCCCAAGCAGGAGTGCCGCTCAGGTGGGTGGCTTGACCTGTTTTTGTCTGTGTAGGGGATAAGTTGCTTTTTAATACCCAGTTGTGGCCTGGGGTTTCACAGCAGCCTGAATATTTTTTTTTTTTTTTGCAAGAAGCTCTGACCTACCAAAAATGCTGCTTCAATAACCTAAATGCCAAAACATTGTCTTAAAATGAGCTGAGGGGCAGCCTAGACCTGGCATTGTCTGGGGAACCCAAGGAAGTTCTGGATAGATAAAGAAAGACTTAAAACTTTGCCTGTATTACATGCCTAATCTCAATCCTCATAGCTATTTATTGTGTAGTTATAGACAACTTAAATATATTCCATATGATACATTTATTCAGAACTCTAAGCTTTTACCAGGTAAAGTAACAAATTTATTGACCCAGTTAGAAAAGATTGGTACAAGGATGATTTGAAACCAAGACTATCTGATCATTGAATTTTTTTTTAACCACCATATAGGTATTCCATAAACTTCCATTATTTGAAAACCACTTGTGTTGTAATTAAAGTATTTATTTTTCTCAATTATTGAATAAATACTTTTCCCTCATCTGATGCAATTTTATCTATTAAGGTGTAGGCTTTACTGATAACTCCCTGCAAAAAAAGGTAAAAAATGTACATCATGCATTTTGTTGCTAAATTATTGTCATATACAGAAGGGAAACATATTGGCTCAGCATATAGGTTCTTTAAGGAATGCACAGCTGTCCCATGCAGCATAACAGATTCTCTCTCTTCTTCCTTCTCTTTCTTTCTCTTCAGTGAGCCCCTAAGTAACTAGTGAGACCCTTTCTCAAAATAAAAATTAAAAGAGCTGGGATTGTGATTCAGTTTGGTTAGCAATTCTGGGTTTAGATCCATCCTTCCTCCTCCCTTCCTCCAGTCCTTAGGAACCCAGCTAAGTACCTTTGGGCCTTATTAGGCCCCCCACAATTGCCACATGCTTTTCTCAGCTTCTTCCTCTAATATGTAGTTGCAAATTAGGTCGCTGCCTCCCCAGACCTTTACTGGATACCCTCCAATTTGCTGAGAATCTTTTTAATAAGAAGTACTACAGGAGAATGATGACAATAGACAAAAATTCTAGGGCCCGTACTATGTGCTGGATTTGGGGCAAGTGCTTATCACACTCCAACTCTTTCAAACCTTACCTGAGTATTTCAGGTAATACACATGGAGTTATCCTATTTTTCAGATGAGGAAATGGAAACTTAGAATGGCTGTCTCCTACTAAGAACACCTGCCGGAAAGTGATAAAGCCAGGATGGGACCTAGATAATCACTCCTGAGCTCAGCCTTTTAACATCTTTCCTTTAAATTTGTTGATTTAGAAAAGTTCCTTTTGGTGAACTCCTCTCTATAGTTTTTCTCTTAGTTATTTATATTTTTTTCAAAAGTCACTAACATGTTCCAGGAAAAAAACGCAGCTTTATTGTGTGACTTGCTGCTTTGACTTCTGAAAGGAAAGGAGAGCATATGAATGTCACTGCATACTCACAACTTTCCATTCTAAAGCCTGACCATGGGCTAGTCTTATAAAAGAATATCCATTCCCAAAAGCATGGAGGAAGCTCTCTATTTATGAGTTAAAACAAGGTCTTTCCCTTTCAAACATAAAAGTCAAGAGCTAAGAATATTTAAGTACCAGAAATTTGTGTGTTGTGGCTTAATTCATGATCTAAGACTGAACTTGTGTGAGTATAAATCAGATTCCCTGGCTTACTGCTAGAAACCCAATCATGTAAGAAAGATTTCAAATTTTAACTAAGTCTATCTTGAAAAACGAATGAAAACAGCACAAGTAAATTCGCTTTTTATCCAATATCTGAGGGGAAATCTGGTAAACTGGAAGAATCATGCCTTTCAGAATTAAGAGGATTTCAATTATCACCTGGCCACTTGGGGACATAACATTACCCAGTCTCACTTCCTTATCTAAAAATGGAGTTAAGAGTCCCAGAGAGATTTGGGTGGAATTAGCTGTGTGGGAGGTCCATTGAGCACTTGGACATGTGAAAGAGATTTACTACTGCCCCTCTCCCAACTTCTTCCCCATTGCTAACACAACCACTGCTAGAAAATCCATATCCCTCCAGGATTAGACAAACACCTGAAAAGTCCAGGATGGATTGAATTGCCCCTCAGTAAGATTTCCTTCAGCAAATTTGAAAATACACATAGCAAACTCCTTTGATCAAATTTCAATTCCATGGAGTCTGGATCTGGAAGTTTCAACATCAATTACAACACAGTTCATCCCAATATTCCAATCCTTTCTTAGGAGTGTAGAATTACTAAAACTCTACTCTTATAAAAGCCAGCGCCATATGAGTCTTCTCTTTGGGCTTATTGAGACACTCCATCCCCACGTACTGTGCCTGTGCCTCCCCATCTCTTACTCTCTCCTATCTTCTGGTCCGTGTGCGATAGTCCCTTTAGCTTCTGTTTTCCTTCACCAACCCGCCTTAACATTTCAGTGCCTACTTTATTTCAGTTATTCTCCTATTCCTTCTCATTGGCTTCTTTTGGAATTCTTTTGGTGGACACAGGGGAAAGGATGAAGGTGATTATTCAGGCAGTGACCACATTCTCTTACATAGGAGTGTGACAGGATGAGAATTTACCTCTTGGTACATTTGTCCAATTTTATGCATCAGTTACTTATAATTTTGCTTCATGATATCCTATCCTTGACTCTGAGCTCCTTCTTAATGTACCACAACATTTGACCTGGAAAAGCCAGCCTTCTCCACTTCACACCCATTTTAGAATTCCACACTAAGTTGGCCAAGAAATCTTTAGCTAAGTGGGCATAGGGTCACATGACTCTATCTCCATCCACTGATGTTGGATCACAGGCAAAGTGCTCTCCCAAGGAGTGTTCATCCTGTTCTTTCTCTTAGAAATTGGGAATCCAGCCTCTACTTATTCAGTCAGGCTCTGTTTCTATGAAATCAGGTCAACAATTGGCCATACATTGGCTGAAGTGGAATAAAAAGAAGAAATTAACTATAGAGGAAAATGAGACAGGAGAGGAATGGAGGAGAGGAGAGCTGAGTTGAGTTAGGAGTGAAATAATATGTTGCTTTCAGAGAAAAATAGCTGCCTTCAATACAATGGAGGGTTACATCTTGATTTTAGACTCAGGTTGGGCATAGTAGATTTTCCTGTACTCAGTAGATCCCCTGAGAAACTTCTGCATTTTGTTTAAACTGCTCTGAAAGGATTATTGCCTCTAGTCCAGGGAATTTCAGAAAGAAATGACATTAAATGCAGAGCTGACAAAACTGTAGATTTGGTTTGCAAAAAATTCTATCCTCAAAGAAAAATAGGGTACCGTTTTATCAAAGGCCACTTGGATGGGTTGGCAGTGAGCTCTGTGAAATATTTAGGCTCATATGTCAGTAGTTCTCAAACTCAAACTAAATTGGATTCTTTAGTAATTCAGTAAGCAGGGTTTGATATCTCCATCCATAAAATGGCAAAATTGGATAAGCAGTCTAGAATCTGAGTTGCTAAGAGAAGTTTGAATGTGTAATTTGGATGCATACAGAGCTGGGTCCAAGTCCCAGCTCTATCACTTACTAAGTTTTGGGGCAGGTTGTTTAATGTCACCAGGACTCAGCTTCTGTTGACGTTAACTGATACATCATTCCTGTGTTTAGGGTGAGAATTATAAATGATAAGAAGAAAAAGAGGAAAGAGGATGTAGAAATAGGTAAAATAGCATCAGGAAAGAAGCTGAGGTGGAAGACAGAAATGAACAAGGGGCAATACCTTAATCTAAGGCACTTCCAAAATGATCTTAAACCAAAAGGTATTTAGATGTTCACAAAGCCTAGTCAAAGGAGTACCTTGGCATAGCACTTTCTTCTTTTACCTTTTTCTTTTTGTATTTGTGTGTTGTTCTAGGAATTGTACTCAGGGGTGCTCTACCACTATGTCCCATCCAAGCCTAATTTTCTTAAATTGAGATAAGATCTCTCTAAGTTGTTTAGGGTCCTCATATATTGTTGAAGCTGGCCTCAAACTTGTGCTCCTCCTGATGCAGATTTTGTAGATATCAATTTTGTGCCTTCTTGGAGTCAAAGAATGAAACTGTGGGACACCAGGGCAAGCAGAATAGGCAGCTTTTATTTAAAATGAAAGCAGAGCAGATTTCCCTCAGGTGGGGAAGGGAGTCAAGAGCTCCTGGAGGGGTTATGCTTGCCACTGTTTTAGGATTTCTCCCTTCAATTGGTCATTGTCTCTCTTTCTCCATACTTAGCATGTGGGTGCTTGAAATTCTGGTTGTGTCCGGTGTTTGGTTTGTGCCTTAGGTATCAATAGAAAGAATGTGGAGCCTTCCTTAGCAGATGGCAGTGTCTGCATCTGGATCCACCTTGCTAGAGGACCCTCTTTACCAGCATTGGGATGTCAAAATACAAACTGGTAGACTAAAACATTCTGACTACTTTGCCTTTCTTTTTCCTATCTCAGTATGGCCTCAGCCCCCTGATTTTCTGGACGACAGGCATATTCCACTACATCTGACTGGTATAATTCTTTTGAAGTGTTGTAATTTCATCATTTGTTATTTCATTCCGTTTTCTATGAATTCTTCCTTTTTCCTTTTCTGTACCTTTAATGGTATAGAAATATGCCCATGACTAGTCAGACCTCAGTGACCCTAATTGAACATATAGGATAATGTGAGTTTTATTTCAAACTTGAAAATAAATTCATTGCTATGTTATCAGAAGATTACCTGAATGCAGTCATTCAGTTATTCAATGAGCTTATTGAATACCTACTACTTGATTTGGTATTTCTTCTCCCATTTAATATATTTGTTTGTTGTGGTTTGGATGAAAGGTGTCCCACAAAACTCATGTGAGAAAACCTCGGAAGGCTGAGTTGAAACGATTGGGTTATGGAAGCCTTAACTCAGCCTCATCAGGGGAATAACTCTAGGCTGTTAGGGTGTGGCTAGAGGAGGTGGGTCATTGGGGGGCTTGCCCTTGGGGTAATATTTTGGTTTTGGCATGGAGTCTTTCTCTGCTCCCTTGAGACATGCCTTCCACCATGATATTCAGCATCACCTTGAGCCCAGAAGAATGGACCATCCTTCCGTGAATTAGGACCTCTGAAACTGTGAGGCCCCAAAGAAGTTTTTCCTCCTAAAATTTTTCATGTCAGGTCTTTTAGTCACAGCAGTGAAAGAGCTGACTAAAACATTTTTCTGGAATTTCTAACAACAGAAAACCCCCCAAAGTCCAGAACATGTTTTATATGAAAGAAATATGAAGGCCACAGTAGGAGCTGAAATTCTCCTGAGAAGCTTATATATTAGTATAATATATTTGAAACCAGATTTGATGTCCTGATGTTGCTATTCTACTTGTCTGCAGCCCTATTATTACATTGCATTTAATTATAGCTATTATCCTCCCTGTAACCTTTTATCAACTTTCACCATATTATTTTTCTTCTCATATTAGGGGAAATAATTTAATCTTTAGTCCTTATTTGCATAAAAATTTGAATTATTCTGAATTGAGACTCTAAGTCTCAGTTCATACACTAATTCTGAATTTCATTAATGAGATTTTACATAATCCTTTTAACTCTATTGTTTCTCAGGGAATTTTTTAATCCATAAAATGGGACTAAAAGCACCCTTCTCATTTTGTTTATCTTGCATGATCATGTGTGTGCAATAGGAAATTGAAGTTTCATCTTATTAAAAGAGAAATGCTAATGTAGTATTTCATCTTATTTGCACTGTTAATTCTATTATATTTGTTTATTGGTAATAATAGTTTTTTCATGTTATTTGCATTTCTTCTGTTCAATTTTATTTTCTATTCATCTATTATCATGCTAAGTTAAAAAAAAGACTATTAAGATTTTTGTAACCTTTAAAAAGTTCCAGGGAATCTTCATTAGTCATCCTTTATCTTCTTTCTGTAGGAGTGTGAAAATTTTTGTTAGTGCAACTGAGATGGAAAACATAAATGCAGAGAAGATTGGATTGTTTGTTAATGAGGAAAGTAGAAATTTTGCTTTATCCACAACTCCACACTGCCAATGTCCCCTATCATTTTAGACTCTATGTTTGAGAAGTGTGATATTGATTGCCATATTGCAGAAGCCAGCCTAGCAGCCCGCATCCTCAGGAGAACTGCGATTGTGACAGCCCATGATGGATGACTGACAGCCGGCACCCAGGCCTTCTTTTCTAACAAAGCTTTCATTTGACATTAGTTCTCCATCTCCTCTCCTGTTAGCAACTGCCAGTTTAAAACCTAATGCCCAAATGCGAATCAGTTATTAGTTATTTTTAATTAAGACCCTGCACAAATTTCTCTCATGTAACATGCATGGAAAGAAGGGGAATCCTTTTATTCATAATCGAATTTCATGTGTAAATTGCCTTCATCACACTTGTCTGGCAGTTCTGTAGCAGGCCAAGGAAAAGCAGCACTTTCTCCTGTTCAGTCATGCATGGGCTTCACACCTTGTTTCTTGGAGGAACAGCCACGATCATCTGTTTTTATTTGTGTCTCATTAAATCTGCAGCAGCTGAGTATTGACCATCCTAACTTGTAATCTCCATTGCCCATGAAAAGATAGCATTAACTTCACTTGGTCAGACTGTGAGATGCACCCGTAGAAATGAGTTACAAAAGAATCATTCCAGGGCAGGTAATGGTGATTCTCTGACAATGTATAAACTCCGTCATCTTATGACTTGACAAGGAGCAGGACATATCTATCTTGGTTCATCGTCAAGGCTCACTTGAATACAGAAGTCAAAAATTAACTTATGGATGCAGATCACAAAAATATTAAACTCATTTGATGTATGCAGTTGCTTCCATTTTTACTTTCTTTTTTAAATTTTTATTAGTGCATCTTAGTTTTACTTAATGTTGGGATTAATTGTTGCATATGCCTAGATGCACACAATTCAGCAATACAATTTGTTCAATATCCACCCCCATATCCCTCTACTTCTCTCCTCCTAGTCCCAGTTCCCTTGCCTTTCTTCTGGATCCTATATTATTCCTAAAAAAAGAAAAAACCAAGTACAGTGACATAATTATTATACCTACCTTCTAAGATACTTATTTTATTTATTTATTTGGTACAACGGATTACACCCAGGGGTGCTTAGCCACTGAGCCACATCCCCAGCCTTTTTTTTAATATTTTATTTTGAGACAAGGTCTCACTAAGTATCTTAGGACATTGCCAAATTGCTGAGACTGGCTTTGAACATGTCATTCTCCTGCCTCAACCTCCTGCCTCAGTGTGATTAAAGATGTGCACCATCACACCGGCTATTTTGTAAGAGAAGTCTTACAAATACTTGAAGACTTCACATAAAAAGCCTTTATAAAAAGTGTATTATGAAGAAGTTGGTACGTAATAAATACACAAAGTGGACATTTCTTTCTGAACAAGAAAAAAAATGTAATGTGGACCATACATTCATTATAACTAGAAACTGTTTCCAAATTTTGTTCTGGACTTGAAATCCAAAACATATTCCTGTGGTTGTGTCCATGCATGGAGAATGAATAAGAAAGGAGGTTCTTTCAATCTCTGAACCACACAATAGATATTTAAAATTCAGGCTTATGGAATGTTTTAGCTAATGCTAATAGAAAGAAGGCAACTCTGCCAGGCACTTAATCAGGCCAGTCAGTCACCCCAAGAGCACTTCCATTCAGGATTGAAGTTCATGGCTGGTGAGTTTCTTGTGAAGCTGAGCTGAATTTGCTCCTGACGTTCTGCACACGTTTCCTAAAGCTAAACCCTGAATATGGCATGCTCCTGTGACAGTCTACCAACAACACCCATCATTTAATACATTACAGTCTGTGTCTGCAGGTTCTAAAATGCCCTGGTTGAATTTCTCTCCACCTCCCATGTACCACTGTTTCCATTTTAGAGTTGACTGACATTGGAACATTCAGTATGCATGGCACTCTTCCATGTTCTTTACATGTATTGTCAATTAATTCTCACAGCATATGTGTTTGCAGATGCGTGAACTGAGCCTTAGAAAGGTGCTATGATTTTCCTAACGTTGTAATAACTGGCAGAGCTACAATTGGATCCCAGAGATTCTGCCTATGCTCTTGAGGATTTCATTGCATAGTTACCTTAAAGTCATTCTCAAACACTCTAACATAAATCATTGTAACAATGACTCTCTACCTGTCCCCATCTGCTTGTAAAATCTGGTACACACCCACTAGTTATTTAGTGTATGGTTTTGTAATTAACCATGTCTCTTTCCCTCTTAATCCCATGAAAGATGAAAATACCCTTTATTTTTTGCATATCTAATGTGTAATAAAGGACACAAATTCTAGGCTGATTAGCAATAATGCTTTGCCACTAATAAATACACATTATCCACTAAAGGGATAAAAATCATGGCAAAAATAAAACAACAGGAATTCAATGTGAAAAATACCATTATGGACAATTTTATAGGGGGTGGTGGCAAGCGCTCAGGATACAGTTGTCACTTTCACATGGAATGTTGTACTTGATCTTCAAATCATTCATAATATGTTAAGTTTTCTCTTTGTATGCTAAATAAACCTGTTCAAATCCTTCATATCCTTAAATGTCTTTCTGTACCTACACATGAATGGAAATACATTTAAAAATTTATATTCCAAAGACCTTGGTATTATTTTTGGCAGATAAATTTATAGAAGCTTTTCTTTTCTGCTCTGTTTATTGCCCTATTTCTTGAGTTGCATGAACAAACTCAAGGTTAAAGAAGTCCTCACAGCATGAATTGGGTATTAGACACGTAGCACGTCAAGAGATTTCTGTATAAATAGTCAAACACATGTCTGGAATTTAAAAGGGGAAGTCTATTTGAGAAGGAAGAGAAATTTGGTAACAACAGCATAAGAATGGTAGTTTATGATGTGAAATAGATGACATCAAGAAGATAAAAATACAGATTAAGGATAGACAGATAACATACCTTTCCTTGCTTACTCATTCAGACCACCAAAATGTTTACCACTCTCACGCACGTTCGATCAACTTCCTCCTAGCAAACATTTGGAGATTGCCACTGGGAATCTTAACTTGAGAAGCTGCAAATCCATTCAGCAAATTTTCACGTAATTTCTTCAATGAGCCCAACGGTAGTCATTTCATATAATATGTCACATGTCATTCATGAAACAAGCCAGTAAGCTGGGTAGAAAGATTGCTAGCATTTAACAGATGAAGACACTGAAATTCAGTGTCTTTCATGAATTTAGTGAAATTCTGAAAGTTATTAAATGAATGATTAAGGATTCTGAGAGACCTGGTCTCTAAATTATGTCAATAGAGACCAAGACACAAATCAGCAATAGTCATGATTATGCCATGATTACTGTAGGTTCACAAACGAGAACGAACTCGTTCAGCTAGAGGGCCTCAAAGCACAGATGTTGATTTTAACATCAATTATAACAATACTTTCCATGAAGTTCACTTCATATAGACATAAAGCTTTTGTTTGTGGATTATTCTATTCTTTATACATGCATCTTTTTCTCCCTTTATCAACTTGTGAAACAGTGGTGCTCCCAACAGAGCGTTAAGAACACACTTTCAGGGCTGGAATGGTGGCTCAGTAGTTACAGTGTTAGCCTGCCATGCACAAGGACGCCAGTTCAAACCCCAGCGGCACTTACACAATAAAGTGTCAAAGTGTCAGAGCAAAAAAAGCCACATGAAAAAGTAAATAAAATTGATTCTCTCTCTCTCCCTCTTACTGCACCTCTCTCTTTAAAGAGAAGAAAATGAATACACTTTCAGCATTTTTGTAAAAGGACTAGCTTGAAGATGAGAGTTTGTCGAATTAAAAATGGTCACACAAATTCACCACTTCTCTCATTGACAGATGGGGGTATATTGTACCTCCATTTGTTATTGAGCTGGCCTGTGACTTCATCAACAATATACAACAGAAGTGTTTTTATGCAGGTTCTATGTCTGGCTCTGAAGACCAGCAGCTTATTTCTTGTTCTCATGGAACCCAAGAAAAATGGGAAAGAAGTCTGACTCCCCTGGGGCTGCCCTGTTATAAAGATGTACAAGCCAGACACATGAATAGGCCACTAGAAGAGGGAAAAGAAAAAGGAAACAGAGGCAGAAAGAGACGGAGGCAGAGACACACAGAAGAGAGGTTGCCCCAAGGTCTTCAAGCACTCCAGCTTCTACAAGCCCCCAGGCATTGGGGAGGATGGGGAAGTGCCCTCTAAGGCACCAAGACCTCAAAATTATTGACATCTAAATGTAACAAGATGATGATTGAAGCCACCATGTGCTGGTGTAGTAATTCGTTCTACTATAGTAGATAAACAGAACACAGTCTATGTCTTCTTCTAAAATTGGTAGAATGGAAGAGTAGTCAGCAGTTCCTTCTTCCTGTCTTCTCCTCCTTATCTCCTTCCCACACTGCACTTTTTGACCCAGCCTTGCAACAACATTTATTCAAGGATGCACTTCTTTCAGTATAGGTGGTCACTACCTTTAATAGGGGTCATGGTTTTTACATTATCGGCAGGATGAGAGTATAATACTAAAATTTGAAACCCAACGGAAAGTAAATTGTTCACACACAAATATCTCCCTTCAGCCACTCAGCAAACCATTCTCAGATTCCTGAGTCTGTCTTTATCAGTGACACACACTTTGTAGACTGCCATAAAACACTCTTTCACTGAAACTTTGATAATTTAAAATCTTTAGACAGAGATGCTCTAGAGAGCCTGAGTTCTATTTGGTATATCTCCTTCATCTGCGGCATTTTCTCTTTCCAAGTGCAGCAGATTCTTCAGTTTTCCATGTTTTCAATTTTATTCAATTGTTGCTTTCTATCTTAAATTGTTTCATTTGTCTATTCCATATTAGGCTCATGAATTATGTATCACCTTGATTGATTCCATATCTGTTCTATTGTGAGCAGTGATACAATACATATGGCAGTGCAGAGATGTCTTCATTATACTGATTCCATCAATGAATGAATGGATAAAAACAATGTAAATATACATAATGAAATACTATTCAGTCTTTAAAAAGAGTGAAATTCTGGAATTGGCAATAACATAGATGAGTCCAGAAGACATTACATGAAGTGAAATAAGTCAGGCACAGAAAGACAAATATAACATGATCCCATTCATATGTGGAATTTGAAAAATTTGAGTTCAGAGAACTAGAGAGTACAATAGAGCTTACACGGGTTTGGGGAAGGGAGCCAGGGAAGTTGGATAACTTAGGGTCAATTAGGTAAAAAATTATAAGTTCTGATCTCCTAAGGAATATTTTGGTGAGATTAATGAATTATATATTTCAAAGCAAAATCTAGAAGATTTAAAATAGTCTCATCACAGAAAATGGATAAATGTTTGAAGTGAAGCACATGTTAATTATCTTGATTACACAATGTGCTGATGAATCAAAACATTACATTGTAATCTGTAAAGTATGTTTCATTATGTGTTGATTAAATATCAAATCTAAAGACTTACCTTAAAAATAAATAAAAAATCCAAACCCTGATTTGAAAATAGAATTATGGAACATGGAACATAGAAGATAATTATTGTAGTTTTCACATTGTTGTGACCAAAAATACCCAATAGAAATAACTTTAGAGAAGAAAAAATTTATTTGGGGCTCACAGTTTCAGAGATCTCAGTCTACAGGTGTCTGATTCTATTACTCTGGGCCCAGGTTGAGGGAGAACATCATAGCAGAAGGGTGCCACAGAGGAAAACCACTACCCTCACAGCAGCAAAGAAACAGAGAAGGAGAAAGAGGGGAAGGGTCTATGGGAAGAACACTTCCAGGTTATGCCTCCAGTGACCTACCTCCTACAGTTACCACTCAGTCATTCCATTCAGGCTAGGATGGACCAATTAGATTACAGCTCTCAAAACCAAATCACTTCACCTCTGAATATTCCTGTATTCGCAGGAGTTTTTGGGGGACACCTCATATCCACACCATAACGACAACTCATTAACAATCCATTCCACTTTCTTTTTTCAGATGAGTTTAAATGAGGTCCTGATATTACAAATGATTTCTCTTTAAGGTCACAGGATCAATTAATGCCACTGACCACAGTGCAGGGTCTCTTCATCTTACCACTGCTGACATTTGGAGTTAAGCTATTCATAACTGAAGGAGGCCACCATGTGAATTGTGGGGTTTAGCAGTAGTAGTCTTGACCTCTCACCTCTAGTTGCCAGTAGTCTCCCCCATTGTGACAGTAGTGTCTCTAAGTTTTGCTAATATCCCTAATTTTGCAAAATCAGTCTTGGTTAAAAATCACTGCTTTAGAGATTCCAATATACAAATTCTTTCTGAACCCTTTGCCTTCTCTTACCATCCCCATAATCCAGCCTGAAATTAAAATGCCCTCAACAAAGACAAATTAGAACCTTCTTTTCGCAGAAGCCAGTGTGTGATGTATTCAAACAGCACATGCTTCTTTGGATGCTATAACTGATTGGTAAGGTAAAGTTAGGGACCATGTCTTCTTCCCTACTCTACCTCCCTTCTGAAAATTATGTTTGTAGTGAGTTACTCTAACAGCTTCCTGAGCAATGAAAGAAGTCTGATACTTCAAGGCCTGTTTTCAGATAGGCAAACAATGTCAATCTCCATTCCCATCACACTAGGAAGAAACAGCCCTTTACACATAAAGACATTCTGCTTGCTGACTTCAGATACATTCTTTTCAATTTGACGTATTCTGAGAAGACTTGAAGTTTAAGCAAGGTTGTGATTTCTCTGTTGTAGGAAAAGGTGTGACATTTATTTTAAAGTCCTGAGACTCACAAAGGAAAGTGGTTTCTCAAAAAGACTTTGTCAATCCACAATTCATGCAGCCAGTGGCTCTAGAATTCACTCTGAGCCAGATGTCCTGTTGGGTTTAGGTGGTTAGAAGATGCAATATCGCAATAACAAAGCAGACAGACGCCTCAGACCTAAAAGAGTCGTGACCTAGACAGAAAGATGTAAGTGGAGCCCACTGTGCTGACTTCTATGACAGACACAGTGCCAAGCACTAAATTCAACACACGAAAAGAGACCAAAAAGGGACAAAGAGTTTGATGGGCATACGGAGTATAAGCAATTTTCTAGGCCAAAGGGATGTCACATATAAACACAGAAAAGTGTTAGAGCAATAGTCTTTATTTAAATAAAGGACAACAAAACATCTAAGGAAATTCTATAATGATATATTGTGGGATAGAAGATTATGAAAGAAAAAGGAAGAAAAATGTTTCAGTTCCAGATAGATAAGTATTTTTTTTAAATTTTCTCAAGTCAATAAAATTTTTACACTTTCCTACAGGACAATGAGAAGTCTGCAGAGGTTTAAGCAGGATGTGATATGACCAGGTTTGATATTTATTTAAAAATCATACTGAGGCTATAAAAAGAAATACCAGGCAAAAAGCATTTCAATGGTTCAAGAAGGAGATGCTGAACTTCTTAAACAGGAAGCAGTCAATGTGGAATGAAGATGAAGAGGAAGCAGGTGGGGAGCTGGGAAATAAATACAGAAAATAATCTAAGGATAAATTGCTGGATTTTGGTTACTACTTAGACATGAGAATGAAGTAGAAAAAGAGGTCAGAAAACACAGACTGAATACGAAGCTAAATGATAAATCTTAGTCATGCTGACTTTGAGGTCCCCGTGAGACACCTAGTTTGAGATGCCCAGTGAAAAAGCAGACTTAAAGGGATGAAACTCATGGAAGAGACTGATGCTGGGGATGAAGGTTAGAAGTAGGAATGCTGTCCCAGCAGTAGAGCAGCAACAGTAGCTCACCAAGGCCAAGGGACTGAAAACACACGCCCTTCCATATAAGGGGGCTTCCTTTGCCACTGAAGTTGCTGAATTCAACCTCAGGGTTTCTGCGCATGATGTTCTCTCTGCCTGGCACCTCCACCTCCTCCCTGCCAAAAGTCCAACACCTTTTCTCAGCTTAGAGCTTTAAATGCTACTCCTTGTATAACTCAGTCCCTTTTATTAACCTGCTACCTATCCTTCTTGGAGTCTGCCATAGAATGCATTGTAATGAGGAATTATATAGTGAATCCTTTCTTTCCTAGGTCAACATCTCCTCTTATCCTTAAGAGCAAGGACTGCAGCTGTTTAATTTAGGGATAAATCCACTGTGATTAAATAGAGTAGTAGCCACTCAAATACTCAGTGAATCCTTGAGTGTTGGGGATATGAGTCATTTATAAAGCTGAACCCAGTTTGGAGGTTGCGATAAGACAGGAACATACAATTTACAAGAATAACCCTGAGACTACTGAAGGAGATTTCTCAGCCCAAGAGCTGACTCTTTTTGATTCCTTCTCTTTGTAGGAACTTGGATGTTCTTCTAGCAACACATGAAGTCAATGAATCCCAGTCACTTCTTGGTCTCCTGGCTAATAAAAAAAAGGGTGCGGGGAATCCAGTTGCCATCTATATGGAAAGGATACCTGTTTTAAACTCCTGTATGTAGCACAAATTCCTGTCTTAGGTAAAAAAGAAATTCCAAGCATATCAAGGAATAGGAAACATGCTAGTGAAGGAGGATTTGTTCTTGTTTAATGAAATAAAGCAGCTGTAATCTAGTGACACTAAAGTCGATTTCTACATGACACATTGTGTGCTTATAATTGTCAGATATTATAGGATAAAATTGTCATTCTTATATTTTTAAAAGACATTAGAGGTGTTAGAAGGTTAAAAGAAAGGGAAATCTTATGACTGAGACCACAGCCAGAAGAATCTATTTCCTAGATACTTCCTGAAATGAGTCTCCATGAGATGGATGCCCCAGATTCTTCTGGACCCATCCTTTGTCCCCAAGAGATATCTTGAAGCACAGCACAGTTTCATCATAGCCACTTTCTTTCTATGGCCTGACCCATTTATTTGCTTGTTCTCTAAGCCCTGGTAATGGGACTCTAATTAATTTAAGCAAATAAAATTCAACACAATTCAGAAGTAAAATTTTGTTTAGAAACTGAGTTCTAAATCTGTACCTTCACTTCCTTCTCTGTTCAATGAAAGCGATATTCCTTAAACTCACAAGTAGTAGTCATGCAGGTTAAAAAACATGTTCCCAGAAATTACAGACTATTTTATTTAACCTAAATTGGTATGTTATCTGTCCAGTTCATAATGGCATTTTAAGTGTACTTCCAAGTATAGACTGCAGTGTGCTCTGAGATATTCACCCAAAACCCAAAAAATTATGAATTACAATTAACCACATTTAGACAGGGATATCATTTCATGAATCCAATTTATTGTGTCACATTTTGCCTACTATTTTCTCCCCTTCCTTAACTAGGGCATCAAAGACATGTTTGCTTTGGTTGACATCGTTCATGCCATATTTCTGACACACATCCACAAACTCTCACAACCTTATCTACACCATGTCTTCAAAACCAGACTCATCTCATGTAATGAACATTTTTCTCGAATCCTACTATGCTATGGAGTGAATAAGTGGCTCAAAGAAAGATCAGCTTGGATGAAATTCTTTTTTCTTTGAGGGAGAGAGAGAGAAAGAGAGAGAGAAAGAGAGAGAGAGAATCAATTTTTATTTATTTTTCTATCTGGCCTTTATTTCTCCGACACGTAGTTGTGTACAGGGTGCTAGGGTTTGAACCCTGGTCCTTGTGCATGCCAGGCAAGCGCTCCAACCACTGAGCCTCTGCTCCATCCCCTCAGATGCAGTTCTTGTACACTGGGAACAGGCAGATGGCAGGAAGCTTTTGTTGAAACAACCATGAACTTAAGTGGAATAAATTCATGTCCATTTTATATACAAGAAAACTATAGCTGAGACGCATGAAGAAAAACCAACACCAAGATTGCCCAGCAGAAACTGAAACATAGCCTTCTTAACCCTAATCAACACTTTGCTCAAATCCCAGGGAGCATCATCCAGACCTAAGTTCATGTCGAAGACCTGGCTAGAAGTTCTTGTTTTCCTAGCAAGAAGTCAATGAAGAAAAAGATATCTTCTTGGTTACTCCAAGTTCAGAAAACTCTTCAGTTAACTAGAAAAGGTGAAAAAAAGTTTATAGGAAATGTGAGTTTTTATTTATTCATATTTTAATTAGTCTATTAACATGTGGAGGTAATGTACTTAAATGGGACCTTGGCAGGAAAAGCACATTTTAAACAATAAGAAAAGAGGGGAAACATTGAACATAGCTATTATTTTTGGCAGCAGTCTTTTCTTACATCTTTTTTTTTCTTTCCATTTTTTTGTTTCTCCTTTCTGGTAACAAAAGGGGAAAAAGTTTAAATGAGAGAAGATTGCAGAGAGTTGGGGATTAACATTTAATTTACATAATGTCAGTGTGTTAAAGACTATGTAGGTGCAGTAGTATAAAATATTCTTAGTTAAAAAGCAGCTCAAAATAGGAACCTCTTTTATTTTGCACATTTTACCAAGTTCATTGTGAGGCTAAGTTAAAAAAGAACACCATTTTCTTAGCAAAGGCACACAAGATATGCATAGAGGTATGTAATTATTTAAGAAGAAGAGTAGTTCTTCTCTTGATTCACTCCCCAGGTGATGTAACAGAGATATCACACATGATATAATTTGACCCTCCTGGTCCATCAAAATGTGAAGTCCATATAGAAATATATAACAGTGGTTTTTTTAGTTTAACAATACAAAGCCAACAATTTGGGAAGACTTGTGTGTGTGTGTGTGTGTGTGTGTGTGTGTGCGTGTGTGTTTTAAGTAGAATCATCAGAATCTCCCTCTGTGAAAGGCACAGCAGGCTGCATAGTAGCTCTCCCTCTTGGATGCCATTAATGCTTCCTGGCAGTTTTCACTCTGAAAAAGCTTTTGAAGAAAGACCACAGTGCATTCTTCTGTACCCAGCGTGATTAGCTTAATTCCTGCAATGGAACAGTATTCCAGGAGCCTGAATTCGTAAGTGCACAGACTCAGCAGTGTGCTACCCTTTTTTTGAAACTCAGCTGTCCTTCAGCCAGAAGACTTTGGCTTGATTTTTATCTCAATGACCCTGTTCAGGAGTAAGGGAGAGGAAGAAATGAGAACCAATGGCCCAGAGTTAAGGTCAATGGGGTGTAATGCACACAACATGGGATCTAATGCGAAAACAGGGTTCAAAACCAGTGAACAAAGGGCGGGGAATGCTTCCTCAAACCTTGTGCTTTGTTTCCATTCAGATATAGGAAAATCTGTCTTTGTGACATGTCTGGATTCTCTCCATGCCTTTACATTTGGGGGCGGGGTGGGAATCTGGGTTGACAAGAATGTAGATAAATTCATGAACAATGGATATGTTCAGCTCCTCATTCTACTGCTTCCTCTTAAGGTTCAAGTATACATGAGTGTAATGGTCTGTCAGTCACCCTATCTAGACAGACCCTCTTGAAGCTATTAGATCTACCTCCCTGGACCAATCCCTGCTTGGGATTGGGTTAAAGCAACAATAAGTTCCTCTGGTTGAACAGAGCTGCTGTCGCATCCTTTGTAATAGTCGAGTCTTAAATGGTTACCAATGAGATTTTCTCTTTGTATGTCTTTGCTGTATTTCAGGTTGTTCAAAATGTGTGTTGAAAAAAATGGATGTGATATATATTTTATTATCTGGGTGATGATGATGTCCATTTGATAACTTTATGATAGAGTGCACATGAAATGAAAACATCTTACAGAGTATCTGCAAATGACTATTCAACACTTATTGGATTTCTCCAGGATCAGAAAAAAATATATACCAATGGACAGAAAATGTTCTGGTGCTTGAATTTGATTTCAAGACAGGAATGAACAGAATGATTATTTATACAGATAATCATATGTGTGCCCTGTCCTTACTCACTCTCTTAAGCAAGAGACACAGTTCAATGTCTCTAGAACAGCAATCCTACACTTAATCACCTGACCATTCCTTTAATGACCCTACATCAGTCTTTTCCCCAAATCCTGTGTTTGGAATTTTTCCATCCTTCCTTCTCCACTGGACAATTTCACCTGGCTTATCTTTAAGGGCTAAACTTACATGACATTTCCCTTGTGAATAATTGTTCTTATCTCTGTGTTCTCACACCTTTTTATTATAAACATGAGCTCTTATTAATTAGACAAACTAATGGGTTTCACTGTGACATTTACATACATGCTTATAATGTGCTTTAATCATATTCACCTTCCCTAGTGTCCTCTTATGCCTTTTCCTATCCCCCTCCTAGCCCCTACATCCCCTATCCCTTTCATAATTACATAATTTTGTGTGATATATGCAGATATATCACCAAAATAGAAGAGAGACTGTTACACATATTACAAAAAGCATTTCAAAATTTGTCTGACTTATTTAACTTGCAAATGATCAATAAATATATGGAAAAAAGTGGATTAGTTTTACCAGTGAAATCTAAATCAAAACTACATTGATGGGACTGGAGCAGTGGCTCAGTAGCTACAGCACTTGCCTGGTATGCATGAGTACATGGGTTGGAATCCCAGGACCATATTCAAAACAAAGTGTTGGAGCAACAAATGCCACCTGAAAAACTAAGTAAAAACTGATTCTCTCTCTCTCTCTCTCTCTCTCTCTCTCTCTCTCTCACTGTCCCTCTGTCCTAAAAATAAGACAAAAAGAAACCCTACCTTGGGATCCCACTTCACCCCAGTCAGAACAGCTATCATCCAAAAATAATAAAACCTAGTGAGAATGTGGCAAAAAACCAATCGTTACAAATTGGGGGGTAACATAAACTAGTACATCCAGTTTGGAGAAAAGCAGGGATGCTCCTCAAAAACAGTAAATTTCTGGGTGTATACCCAGATGAAATGAAGTCAGCATACAAAAAATGATATCTGTCTTCCTATTTTACTTGTGGCACTGTTCGCAATAGCCATGGTAGGGAACCAGCCTAGGTGCCCCAATAGATAATGGCTAAATAAAATGTGGTATATGTACACAGTGGAGAATTATTCCAATTTAAACAATGAAAATATATAAACTGCAGAAAAATGGATGGAAGTGGAGATCTTCAAAACTTTTAATTATATATTTAAATTGTGCTCATCAAATTATAAGATCTGAATATTGTGTGTCCCACCAAAGCTCCGGAGTTGAGGCAGGGGTGTTCAGAGGTGAAGTGATTGGGTTGTGAGAACTGAAACCTGATTGGTCCATCCTAGCTTGGATAAGTCACTGGTAATTGCAGGCAGAAAGGGCATAGTGGTTGGAGGAGGTGAGTCACAGTGGGGGTACCCTAGGAGGGTTCATCTTTCTCATGCCCCTCTGTCCTCTCTCTACCAAGAAGAGAGAGCCTTCCCTTTGTAACATCCTTCCACCATGATGTTCTGCCTCCCTTCAGCTCCAGAGCAATGGAGTGAGCCACCCAAGTACTAAACTTCCGAAACAGGAGTACCAAGTAAACCTTTCTTCTCTAAGGCTTTTTTCTCAGGCATTTTAGTCACAGTGATAGAAAGTTGACTAACACATCATAATTTATTTTTTCTTCCTGATAAAGTTAATATTCCTAGAAGATAGGGACCATGAATTTATCATTTCCATATATGCAGAAACAAAAAAAAATGATACTAAATAAAAATGTAAGGAATCACAAATACGGTGCTCACAAATAGTCTAATTTTGATTATAAAGTGTGAAAAATATGAAACAAGATTCATGTTTCCATTTTTCTTTTATGTTTTTCAGTATAGGGGATTGAACTCACAGTCTTAATCATGCTGGAGAGGTGCTCTACCACAGAGCTATACACTTGCCTTTTATATTTGTTTTTGAGATAGATAGTATCTCACTAAATTGTCCATGGTGACCTGGAATTGCACAACTCCTGTCTCAACCTCCCTGTAGCTGAGATTATAGGCCTGCGTCTCTGCTCACAATCGCAGTCTTCATTTATAAAAGAATAAAAATCTTGTTTAAAGCACGGATCATCAAACCCTTTGCTTTGCCTTCGTCTCCCTATATCCTTTCTGCATTTATGAAGTTGTTAATTAGTTTTCTCTCCCTCTAGCTTTATGACTAACTATTGAGTATTTGTGTTTATAAACCAAATGATGTTGCTTCTTATGTGATCAAATTATGTACAACTGATGGCAGAATGTGTTGTAGGCTATTTACGACAGCTTCATGAAACTTGAGAACTATTTTATCAGAATTCCAATCAGGAAGGAATGCTTTTTCCTATAGACACTATCTGGTGAAAGTAATTAATTTTATAGGGAGAATGCATTTAGCAATGCAAAACATTTTAATGCACCCTAACAATAAAATAATAGTTAACAATTATTTAGTGATTATTATGTTTTAGACAGTTTTTAAAGGAGTTCACACATGCTCATTAACTTGTTTCATTCTTATGACAATGTTGATAGATGTTTTTAATTTCTCTACTTTGCAACTGACAAAATGAGGGCAGAGAGGTAGAAATCATCTCAGTTATCATCTGAACTTTGTCATTCGGCTCTGAGTTCCACACTCCTAACATGCCCAATGTCAAACACTATTGTGAAAAGAAAGGTCACACAATTTCAAAATAGCTCAAGCATTTTATTTGTGGCTCTCAAACACCAGTACGGGCACAGATCTGAAGCAATACCTTATCTTTCTTTCTTTTCTTCTATTGCTCTCACATGTCATTGTGACTCTAGTATTATCATCTCCTTCCCCACCTTACCTCCTGACTTTGTTCGCGTGCTCTGCAAATAGTTCTCAATTCCTGGCCTATGCACCTCTTTTCTGACTACCTGTTCTCCCTTTCTGAGCCACAGTTAACACCACCAGAGTCCAAGGGGACAACCAAGCAAAACAGGTCCTCTTCACCTCAAAAACCAATTATTTAACCAAATTTTCCCCAATTAGTCAAATTCAAGCATCACCCACAACTTCCTTGACACTCCTTTCTCCTCCATTTACTTTATTAATTTGCTCTTTGTGTATTATCTGTGTCATTCCCTAGATTAAGAGCATCATTTCTAGGAGTACTTAATCTCTTTGCTCAGTTCTCAAAGCAAAACAAAATGAAAATTAGTCTCAAGACTGATTGAAGTGTATATAGAAGAAGAGGAAACAAAAACCAGGACTTTGTACTTAAGGTTGTTAAGCTGCTGTATGAAAGAATTTGAGGCTGTTCACATTGTATGAATTAAATTTAAATTTAACATTATAATGGTGATTTTTGTATGATATTGTATTTTAATATATAATACTATATACAAGTTTTATTCAGTGATTTTGCTTCCTTGACTAAAAAACTTGATAAGAAAAATTATAGGAGGAAAAATTTATATTGGGGCTCATAATTCAGAGGTCTCAGTCCACAGATGCCAGACTTCCTTGCTCTGGGCCTGAGATAAGGCAGAAGCATCATGGTGGAAAAATGTGGTAGAGCAAAATGGCTCAGAACATTGTACCAGGAAGCAGAGAAAGACAGACAGAGAGAGGGCACTCCTCTCAACAAGGACAAAATATACACAGCAAAGACATGGCCCCAGGGACCCATTTTCTACAGCCACACCCAATCTGCATATAGTTATCATCTAGTTAATCCTTATCAGAACATTAATGCACGGACTAGTTTAAGAATCTCATAATGCAAACATTTCAACTCTAAACTTTCATGTCTTGTCTCACACATGAGCTTATGGGGTCCACCTCATATCTAAATCATAACAATTCACATGCATACATGCATATACTTTCCCCTCGTATCTATCCTTATACATACAAATAAAGTTTGTTAACTATTAAGTCTTTAGACAATGAAACAAGTATGTCCTTACATAGTAAAACATGTTGGAAATGCTGTTTGAGGTGCAGATAAGATTCAAATGATGTAGTCAAATAATTATCATCAGACTTTTATTTCTTCTACCTGTCCTGGGAAAGTGCATCTCTAGTTATTCTCCTAAGCATAGACAACACTGCAGTTTAATGACGCTAATGCATGTGTGATTCCTTGCATGTCAGCCTCTGAGTTTAATGTTCTCTGGATGTCATCTTTCTTTTGGGTGCATAACAATGTTTTGAGAAGCCAACTTATTGATCAA
>PVKS010006599.1:0-77553 GCA_004027875.1 Aplodontia rufa | reverse complement strand
ATGGGAGCCTAACTTTTTAAACATATGTATATAAAAGCAGAATATTAAAAAAAAAACTAGGACCAAAGGGAATTAAAAAGAGATGTTTAACAATAGCATTTGCATTGTACTTTATGGTTTTTAGGATGCTTTCACATATGTTATCTCATTTGATCATTTAAAATAGATGAATCTGAAAATTTTTAAATGCCTATTTGTATATACAAAGGAGAAAAATATATAAAATCATAATTTAAAAAGTACTTTTTAAATTATAAAATCTTGAAATGATGGGCCTTTCTAAACATGACATCATGGAAGAAATCTCAAAGACTTGAAATGCAGGACCCATGGACGAGTTTTCAGATGTTCTGTGGACTACTGAAGTTACAGGCAGAAAAATGGGTGTGCGTATGTAAATATTTCAGAAAATATGTTACTTTTATTCATTACATTCTTATGTAGAAACATGATACACTCTGTTACATGAAAATTTAAGAGACTTCATTAAAAATGTTTAAAATCAACCACAATAAAAATTAAAAAGCAATTGACAGGTAATAAGGTTCTACTTCTGGTCAAAAAGGAGCAAAAGAGGGGCTGGAGCAATGGCTCAGTGGTTGTGGCACTTTTGCCTGGCATGCGCAAGGACATAGGTTCGAATCCCAGCACCACATATACAAAGTTTTGGAGCAATGAAGGCCACGTGAAAAACTAAATAAAATTGATTCTCTCTCTCACTGTTCTCTCTTTAAATTTTTTTAAAAAAGCAAAAGGAACCAGATTTACCAAAAATACAGACAAAATGTACAAAAGGAAAAAATATACCTTTCTTTGCAAGATATAATTGTTTATGCAATGCTAAGACTGGGGTAAGGAAAGGGAAGTACACAGGGAACAAAATTTAAGGAAGCACTCACTCTCAGGTCCCCCCTTCTAATAGATGCGTAGAGCTATTTCCAGTAATGAAGCCATGTGCCAGAACCTCCACATCCTTGCTAAATTTGAAATGGCCAGTCTTCAACTATAGCTCTTCTAATAAGTAGTAATATTTTATTGTGGCTTTAATTAACTTTTTTGCTGTATTTAACTGAGTAATGATGTTGAGCACCTTTTGAATTCTTATTTGCCACCTTACAGCTTCTTCAGTGATGTGTCTGTTCAAATGTTTAAGTTGATTTGTTTTTTTTCTGATTTTGAGTTACAGCAGTATAATTCACATGGATAATAAATACATTTTATTGTAATAAAACAGTTTAAAAAACAATACAGTGAGAGCAAAAAATTAACCTTTTTTTTTTTGTAGTTATCAAGCTCAGTTCCACCTACCATGAGTCTGAGATACTGCATATAATAAATTTTAGGTCTTTATTTTCACATAGTATTTTATTCAGACACTCTAAAGGAAGAGCTGTCCATTAATAATTAGAACTCCCTCTCTGCAGATGGTGATAGTGGTGATTACCAGAGGACAATACTGAGGGAGAAGACCCACTGACCTTCCCCACTTTCAGTGATGCATGTTCCTCAATACCAATTACTGTTCTTCGTAAATGGAAAGGTAGTCATTTCTCTGTACATTTTTGTGGGGTTGATAACTACTTTTTGTATATATTTTGAACTTTTTTCCAGAACAATCATAAATTTTTTTACCTTTAATTATTCAAAGACTGCTTAAAGAACAGAGAAACTTTAAAGTTATAAAAAATAAATGAATCAATAAAAGTGAAATATGGATTGGGATTTGGAACTTGGAAGTGGATAGGTTTTAGGAATGAATAAGTCAACAAAGCATAGATTATGTTTCACGGTCTCTGCCTTCTCTGCTTTTTAAAATTGTCCTTTCAATGTTTAAAACTGCCTTTTTCCCCCTCCCTGCAATGACGGGAAAGTAAACCTGGGTAAAACTACTTAATGGCATTTTCTAACTCCCTATATTTTTCTGAATTTTGTTATTGCCAACCACGACTTCACTTTAACTAACCTCCAAGTGAGCATGCATGGAAGTAGCCTAGCACACGCACTAGCATATGTTATAGGTTAGTAGGATTTGGGTACTTTTTCATCTTATTCTTTTGTCTAATCACATTTTCTTTTTTTCCTTCCCTCTGTCTAAGTACTAGGGATGGGGATTGAACCCAGGGGCACTTTACCATTGAGCTATCTCCACAGCTCTTTTTATTATTTGAGATGGGGTCTCACTAAGTTGCTTAGGGCTTGCTAAATTGCTGTAGCTAGCTTTGAACTTGTGATCCTCCTGTCTCAAGTCTCCTGAACCACTGAGATTACAGGTGTGCACCACTGCACCCATTCCTGTCTAATCACATTTTCTAAGTATTATGATATGCTGAACATATGTATTATTTTACTCTCTTAAAAAGGAATTTTTAACTAGTAAAAAAATAAAAAAGGCACTGATTATAATTTGCTTTTACATTTTCTCCAGGTAATAAGATACTTTTCAGAAAGAACTAAAATTGCCCAAATGGATGCAGATAACAAAAACAGACTTCAATTATGAATCCATGTTTCTGTTCTCTAAAGGGAATTTTTGGTTCAAAAGCCACCTGACTGAATTTCAAAGAGTGAAATGAACACCACATTTCATTCTTGGGCACCTCTAGTTCTGTGAAGACAGCCATAAAAAATGCGTAGAACTACTGACAAAGACTGAGTTTCTCAGATACTAGAAACAGAAGCAACTTAAAAGTTCTTGGGTTCTTCTTTTCCTTGCCACTCCATCTATATACTTATTCGTTGTAAATTAGGTTATGACAGATGACTTCTGGTATTCCTTCAATATCTAAACTTTTTAAGACTTTAGAGGTTTCTAAAATATTTTTAGTCCACAACTGAAGTGTGACATTGCAATGAAATAACTACACTTCTATACTTCATCGGTTTTCTTATTATGCTAATTTAACTTTACATGCTTAAACCATAGCTTTGACCTTGCCTGTTAGGGTTAAAAAAAAAACAACTCATGATTTTAACAATCTCATCCTCATTCTTTCATCACTTTTTAAGGAGTCATCATGTACAAGCACTAGAATGGCTCTGGGAACACAAAGACACTGGCCCTTGTAGCTTCAGCCTTCTAGAAGTGAACAAATTGGTGCAAGATGGACAGAAGACGAAGGGACAGGTGCTGAGAGTACAAAAGTGGCAACTACATTTGCTTATGCAGAATGTTATATGCATCAAAAATGTTTTTATATTCACTTCCACGAAAATTCTTAAAATGTTTAATAACTAATCCTTTGATTTATATAAGCTCAATGCTTTTGTGTATTTTTCAATCTTAATTATAAAAAATAACATGGTTTTCTCAGGTTTTTATCTCTATTTAGGAAGGAAGAATGGAAAAATAAGGTATTTTAACTGATTGCCTTTTGCATTTGAAGCAAATACAAGTTTTGTTATTATTAAAATCTATGTGTACTTATGTTGTTGACTTTATAATAAAGTACAATTAAAATTCACCATAAATATTATATCTACTATGCTACATTAACAGTAAGATTTCTTTTTGGGTCAATATTTAATTTCTTTGTTCACAATTTGTTATTAATATATTGCCTTGCTAATATACAAAATCATCTTACAGGACACCTAATTCCTCTACTTTATAAATTATTAATTTTCAATTACCATCTACCATCACTTGGCAAATTCATTAGTAGCACATTAAATTTACTCTAAACTGGTAGTTCTAGTTTCCCAGCCTTTAACAATAAAACAGCATCTTTCTTCTCTCTAACATTTGCTCTATGCAGAGAACAATCCAGAACTTATATTTTTTTATTATATATTACCTGGCCTGACTTGTCCCTGCTTCAGCTAATTTTATGACATTATGTGAAGAGATCCAAGAAGTTCTATTGATTAACACTTCAATTCTGGGAGACTGGGTATGTTTCATGGCCTGTTAGTGGTCTGACATTTCCTTGATGTAATTAATTTAATATATATTTATGTTTTGTGACAATAGGGACTGAATCCAGAGCCTTACATATACAAGGCAAGGAATCTACCATTGAGTTACAACATTAGCCCCTCCTTGACATATCTGATATATCAAGCAAAATATATGTGTTACTAATACAACTGCTCAAAAAGCAGTTGTACAAGCCAGGTGTAGTAGCACTCACCTATTGTAATCCCAATGGTTTGGGAGGCTGAGGAAGGAGGATTATAAGCTCAAAGCCAGCCTCAGCAATTTAGCAAGGCCCTAAGCAATCTAACAAGACTGTCTCAAAATAAAAAACAAAAAAGGGTTGGGGAAGTGGCTCAGCGGTTTAGTGACCCTGTATTCAATCCCTGGTACCAAAAATAGTTATACAAGAAGATGTAGCAGATTTGAGTCTCATACCCAAACAAATGGGAGCGCATCCACCATCATTTGGCAAATTCATTAGTAGCACATTAAAATATAACAAACTCTCTACAAATCTCCTGCAGCACATGCTATTCTCTTGTTGGTTTCCCACTCCAACATCAATCAACAAGTGTGGGATGTGTATATTGCTATGAAAAATAGCTAGGATTTCTCTACTACAGCCTAGTCCATGAACTCTAAATACCAAGATTATGATATTTGCTTGATAATTTCCCTTTATCCTCTGATAAAATATTGAGATAAAATAGAGTAGGTATTATTTTTATTTTACAGGTTAAAAAAAAACAATAAAAATGTTCAATTACTTCATGAGGGCCAAAGAGAAAGTGACAGCATTTTGTCTAGACCCCTGGTGCTATAATTCCTACTCCAGTCCTTCCTACCATGCTGTGGTCTACTTTGTATCACACAATTATTCCTTCTTGGTGCACTTTAAAAAGTACCAAAGTAAGCATAAAAAGAGGCCTGCATGAGGAATTTAGTGATCTGGTTTATGCTCAAAGACACGAAGTTGACAATGTTTTTTATTTATCCTGAATCCTTGAATGGCATAACCTTTGAAAGCAAAGTATCCATGCTATGAAGACTATTAAAATACATCCCTGGGCTAGAGCATGGCTCAGCAGTTACAGCATTTGCCTGTCATGGGCAGGTTTGAACCCCAGCACCATGTACACAAAAAGTGTCAGAACAATGAAAGTCACATGAAAAATAATAAAACTGTTTCTTTCTCACTGTTCTTCTCGCTTTTAAAAAAAATACATCCTTTAGTATATGACTAAGAAGAATTTTAAACATCTCTGAAAAAGGAGCATCTCTATCTCTTAATTTCTACTCCTAGGGTAAAGATCAATTTTAAAACTCTGCCCTATTATCAGTTATGTTTTTTATGGCAAGTATAAGAATTAAAATCTAAGTCTGCTTTTGAATCATTCATCATCACTATTACAGGAAAACCATGGATATTAATTTTATTTCAACTAGACAGTACTCTACAACAAAAATACTGTAAAAGCATTAAAAATGCTATATATTAAAGATCCATATTATGCAGTCTATTGAGAATATAATGATTTGTTGCATTATTATTATTTCAAAAATTTTAAACAGGTAAATGATTAATAATAGTACTAGATAAGCTAACTTCCTTTTAATCTTAAGAGATTTTCCTAAATATTTAAAAAGAACATTTCACCATATAAATATTTAGCTGCCAGAACACACTCCCACTTTTTTGGGGTCTAGGGATTGAACCCAGGGCTTCCTACATGCTAAACAAGCACTCTACCACTAAGTTACACCCCCTAGCCCTCTAGCTACCTTCTTTAAGTTACTTCAGATGAAGGAAAGAAAACTAAGTAGTTTTGACAGACAGCTTAACGCATTAAGGGTATGGGCTCTGGAGTCTGACAGCTTGGAATCACACAATAGCTTTCTACCACCACCTGTCTGACCCTAGGCAAATTACTTCATTTTTCCTGTGCTTCAATTTCATTATGTGCAAAATGAAAACAATAATGGTACCTACCTCAAAGTGTACATGAGAAAATGTTCATGAGTGGTGGACCCACAGTAAATGCTTGATAAATATTGGCTACTACTACCACTATTACATAAGCCTCAAACTTACTAACTGATGATACCTTCATTCTATATTTTTTTAAAATTTAAGGGGAAAAGTCATTTTATGAGATTTGTAATCCATAATGCAAATACTTACTGCACATCAGTAATATGCCAGGTACTATGCTAAACAGAGAATGTTTTAAAAACCACAGGCAATAAGTTATTTGAAAAATTTTATAGGAACGTAACATGTTGCCTTGACTTCTGGTAAAGCATGCCACTGTGTGATCAATAAAGCTACAACAATGACAGTGTAGATGACCCTTAGCGAATATGAATTCTATTAAGAAAGTCATTGTCAGTGGCAGAAAGAATTGCCTTTTAGTATGACTGAAGTTCTTCCAAAGGTTTAACTAACTACTTAAAACAACAAAGGATTAGAAAAGAACATGGTCATCTGAGTTTAATGCCTGAATTTCATAGCCCAGCTCAACTTGGCACACAAAAAGTGCTCAATAAGGATTTGTCTTGCCTAAGATGTTAGGACTGAAAAAGCATTTGAGTTAATACTGGTTCAGAGGTGACATTGCCACCTAGTGAATAACCAGGCTAATTACCTGAGGTTTTCAAACAAAGCTAAGAAAACTCCCAAATTAAGATTTGACCCTGCTTAAAATACTATAGGTACATTCACTCTATGTCAGTGTTCAGGTTTAGTACACGTAATAAGAAAATGAACAAAGAAAAAAATACAGTTCACAGAGAAGCACAAAGAAAACAGTACTGCAGAAAGTGTGATTACTGGATACTTAAATGCTGGTATTTTAGAAAATGTGACAATAAGCCAGTTTAGTGTATATAACATATGAACACTGAGCTCAAGATTATATTGTATTATTTGGGCCCTGGCTCCTGTGAAATGGGGCTTATAATAGGATCTATATGAAAAAATATTTTTGTAAAAATTTAAATAGATATAAATGCTTAACCAGTATCAAAAAACATAAAAACTGCTATAGGGCTATGGTAATTATTCTTAATTGTAGAACAGCATCCTAGAGACTCAAATAGACATAATTTTATTAATAACAATTGCTGAAGTCTAACTTCATAATTTAATTCAGCAGAAGCTGTTTCTCTGATTAATACTGTTTAATTATGGGAATCCTAAAAGTACATTATTTGTGGTAATCTGTGACTAAATTTTGTATTTCTAGATGATTAACTCTTTCTACATCAGGCAAATAAAACTGCCTTCTCAAAGTAAAAATCATTTTTTACCAAAAAAAGCAAGAAGTCAGTAGAATGAAAGACTCAAGCGACCACAGCCTGAATATATGGTTAACAGGGAAAGATGCTTGCTGACTTTTCACAGATTTTGCTAGAACTGAAAGATGGATGATACATTTAGCTACTACTGTGGTCTCATTCATAGCTTATTTAACTTATAAAAAGATTAATTGCTCCCTTTTCCTTGAAAATTATCAGAAGCTCTGATAAATATTTAAAAATCAGTTAACTGTTCTGTATCTTTTGAATTTGATACCATTAAAAATTTTACATAAACCACATATAAATTTTATTTTCAGACAAGATAGTGTGCGCAAAATATTACCACAATGAGAAATAAAATAGAAGGTAAAACTATGATAGGTCAATTAAACATACTTTTCAACGAAAAAATTAAAGACAATTTGAATTGATGGTTCTGGTCTGTATTTAATGAATAAAATATTTCAGAGTCTGAAACAATTTTTCATTTACAGATCTTTACCATTCACAAGAACTGTGCTACATCTTGGATGGTTTGAGGTTACTTAACTTCTTCCTAAGCTTCCTCTTTTTAAAAATAGGCAGCAAAGAATTGGGAAAATGTGTTGAAACTTTATGAGTTTTAATTTATAAAGGTGTGTTAGTGTATCAAAAATTGTGTTCCAAATATACTGTAAAAATAATTGTAATTTCAATTGTTATTATTTGAGCATCTTAATTTTTAAAAAGCCCACAGAAATCCTTCCTCTTCTATAATAAGACAAAGTGGGTATAACATCTTTAATTTTATGCATTTATTTTGTAATGCAATTGAACTGGAATGGCACACTCTTTAATAAGACAAAAAGGCTGACCAACAGAGTAGAGGTGAAAACAGGTTTTTTAAATTCCATTCCATACGGAGATATTTATCAACATATTAAAGCACAAGTTCTCTTATTATCAAGTGTATGCTGGTGAATGGGCATGATAACTTATTTTATCTTCTGAGTTTTAATATAGTGCTTATCAATTTACAAAACATTTTTACAGTCACTGTCTCATGGTATCCTCATAAATAACTCTTTTAGGTAGGACAGTTATTAGTACTAGCAGTACCTTCTAATAGATAAGGGAAGCTTATGTAATACACCACTGAAGAACAGAAGAGGTGCCCAAGTCTCATGTTGCTGTATTGCTAAAACACAGAGCTCTTTTTGTTATGCTTCTAGAATAAACTTTTTAACCAAAATAAAAAAACAAATTGGCAAACCTGGATTAATCTAATGATGAAATCCTCCTGTCAATGACCAAAAATAAACTGCTTGAAGAAAAAAAAGAGCAGAAATTTAACTTGTATTTATAGTGAAAATTTCAAAAGCCTAAAAAGTAAATTAGAAATTGAATAGAGACTGTTGTGAAATTTCTTAAGAGTCTGAGGAAATAACTGTGCTAACATTTCCAATTATAAAAGTACTTAGGTATAACTCTGTTACTATGAAGACTTAGAGTGGGTAAAAAGAAAAAACAATTTCAGGATACATGTTAGAACTAGACATCAGATTCGGACACTACAGGATTTTGAGAAATCCATTCGTTTATTCTTATAATCAAGTAGTGTTTATGTTTTTGCTAACATGCAGTAAATCTAAATAGTATTGTATTGCTTGACAATCCTGTCATTAGTAATAGTGTTATATAAATTTGAGTATGAGTTGCAGAATTTATTTCTTCTCTGTCAGGCTCTTCAATGTAAGATGAATCTTGATTTTATATATTATTTTCTAAGATAATTTCCTGGGAAAGGCATCATATAATCTACACTACAAAAAAAACCCTTTAGGTGTATAACTTAACTGTCTAATAACACTTATCACAGAGTTAACTAATTCAATATCTATTAATACAATAAGCCTTAACTTCTCATTTAATATTTCTATCCGAACAGTTCTACATTAATGTTACCTATATACATGTTTGTATATTTCTGTTAGTAACTCTACATGTATATAAACAATTCTAGCTTATCAAAAACAATGAATGATGATATATAACATTGTAAACAAATAGACTAATAAAGACCTTTTATTTTGTACAAGAATATATGAATAAAATATAATTTTGACAAGACAGTTCTATTAGCATAATGCAGAACAGTAAAATCCTAATTTCAAAATAGAAATTAAAGAAATACATGAACCCAAACTTAAATTACTTAAGTAATTTACTTAAGTAAGGATAGTACAATTTTAGAGGTGACACAGGCATTAGATTTAATTCCAGGTTTTGTTTCCATTGACATTTATTTTTTTCCCCTTTCTTCTTATGTTAACTGAAAAACTTACTATGTGCATCAGCTTAAAAAAATAGGAAATTCAACATTCAACTTGAAACATTAAAGATTCCTATTTCGTACATGTTATTTATCCCTTAAAATTAGTTAACATACTCAATTTTTAAGTCAATTTTGTTTAAATTGACTTAAAAAGAAAGTAAAAGCTACCCTTCTGTGAGTCAAACTTATAGAGCACAACCATTACATATACATTTGCCAACATTTAAATTTCATAAATAATCATGTTCACAGAAAATAAAATAAAATGTTATAACATCATAATACAATGTATTTAATCTTTTCAACTTTTACAGTATATTCATGATGGTTTGGTAATTCAAATGATAAGAGATTTCACAGAGCTCATAATTCCTGGTCCAGTCTAAATGTAAAAGTCATTCCATATGTTCTTTATTTACCAAGCAGTGGGTAATGTGGAGTAGACTTACCATGGAAATCATAAATGTAAAGAAGAATTGGCTCATTTTGTCCAAATGCACAAAATGCAACCATATTTTCAAATGGATGGTAAGAAATGTCTCGAATGGGTGACTTGAATGGAAGATCGGAATACATTGCTACTTGTTCTCCTAAATTAAAAGAGAAAGATAAAATAATCTGTACTGTATAAGGTACTTCCCATGGCAAGACTATTCTGCAACTTATTAAAAATACTTATAGTGGGACTGGAGCAGTGACTCAGTGGTTATGTCACTTGCCTGGCATGTGCGAGGACGTGGGTTTGAATCCCAGCACCACAAACATAATGAAGTCTTGGAGCAACGAAAGCCACATGAAAAACTAAGTAAAAAATTGATATTCTCTCTGTCTCATCTCTTTAAAAAAAATATAGTAACAATGATGCTCTCATTACACTGAAAACCTTAAACACTTTTCAATATTTGAGTACCACTGTATTAAATAACTATCTTTATGTTGCATTCTGTTGGTCCTCCTCTTTCTACTTCTTGATCCAACCTCTTCAATGAGGTTTTCAAGGCACAAAATAAACAGAAAGTGATTACAAGGAAGCAGAGAGGTACACGATTCTGAGGTCTGACATAGCTGAGAAAATTAAAACTAACTTCTCTGGGCAAAACTAGGGGAGGAATTACAAAACTCTGAAACTGAAGAAACTGTATTTTGAGGAGGATCGTGGAGTGATTAATTTTTTCTGTTTTGTTTATTCCCCTCAGATCATTTGAGGTACTGTCTACTTGAAAGATACCTATGATTGTGGCTAAACAATGCTTGATGCAGGGGCTGGAGCAGTGGCTGGGCAGTTATGGTGCTTGCCCAGCATGCGTAAGCACACAGGTTCAAACCCCAGCATCCACATATACAACTAAGTCTCAGAGCAACAAAAGCCACGTGAAAAACTCAATAAAAATTTATTCTGTCTCTTTCTCCTTCACTGTCCTTCTCTCTTAAAAACAAACAAACAAAAAAAAACTTCATGCAAAAGTGAAGAGTACCCATGAAAATCAGCCCGAAGTAAAAAAACAAAGGCTATAGATCAATGTATTAAAGGGAAGAGCAACTTCATGCTTCTGAATTGATGCTAAAGCATGGTGTTTGGGGCTGAGGTTCAGAAGTATTGTGCTTGCCTGGCATGCGAGAGGACCTGGGTTTAAAACCCACCACCACATATACAACTAAGTGTCGGAGCAATGAAAACCAGATGAAAAAATAGAGTTGATTCTCTCTTTTTTCCTCCCTCTCTCTTAAAAAGAAAAAAAGAGCAAAAACAAAAACAATAAAACATGATATTGGAAAAAGAAAATCCCCAAGTGTGCTAGTTAGCCAAAATACCTAAGGGAAATGACAAAATAATGAATGGGATGAAATCAAATACTACCTGTTACAGAAAAATCAAAAATTCTCTCAATTTCTTGTTAAAAGTTATAGTTTAACTTTTCTTTTGAAAGCAAAGGAAAGAGAAAAATGAGCTTTTAATGTAATAGCTTGGCTTATTGGAAAAAATTTGATTATAATTTAGGAAAATTGCTAATTTAGTTTCTAACATCAAAAATTTTCACAGGAGTGTCTTCGTTACTCTAAATAAAACAGGCAGTTAGTCATCTATTTAGCTACAATTCTGCTTACATAATTTTGTATTTTGCATTATAGTCCTCATTAAACATCTAAGATCAGCATTATCTTGCAGACAAGAATAACTTCTAATTATATCTGAAATTCTAAATAGTAAAACAATAAAGAAAATAAGTTTAGATTGTTGCTCAGCTCCATTAAAAGTTAATCTTAAAAACAATTAAAAATACGAAATCAGAATTTTCTTGAAAATTATTCCATAAAATGGTAGTATTTTTATACTTCTTCAAGCCCTATATCCCCCCTAAAAAAAAAAAAGATTTCTTAAGATCAATAAATACTTAACCTGTTTCTGGGTTCCAAACATATACTATGCCATCCTCACTTCCAGCAAAGAGAAAAGTCCCACATGGTGTTAAAGTACTGTGAAGCTTCTCCCGGTAATTTGCTGCACCTACAAATTTCCTTGCTGCTAATCTATAGACCAAAAAAAAAAAAAAAAAAAAAAAAATTAACAAATGTAATCATTTAAGACTACTGGTAGAGGGGCTGGAGCAGTGGCTCAGCAGTTTTGGTACTTGCCTGGCATCTGTGAGTATGTGAGTTCAAACCCCAGCACCATGTACACAAGGAAGTGGCTGAGGAATGAAAGCCACACCCACACGAAAAACTAAAAAAAATTGCTTCTCTCTTTCTGTCTCTCATTGTCCCCTCTTTAGAAAAATAAAATAAAAAATAAAAATAAGACTACTGGTAGAAAAATTTAAGAAATTTTCTATTGTTCAACATTTACAACGTTTCCCACTTTCTTCTACTGTGAACAAAATGTCTATGATAAATTTGTACTATTTTATAATTATTTTCTTAACATAAATTCCTAGATGTATGGTTACTGGGTCAAACATTTCTAAAGTCCTTTCTATGTGCTCTACTGTTGTATTTACAAGTTCTAACTATTTTATTCCTCTACAAACCCCTTATGATATATTATTTCTTCCATCTGAGAAATGAGGAAAGACAGACACAGAAAGGTTAATTGGAGGAACGGTGGAAAAGAAGCATTTGACTAAGCAGTATACCTTTAAGAGTCAAGGTATGATCTTCTATTGTTTAAAAAGGGAACCACTATATTCCTTAGCCTGGCCTTCTAACCTAGTTCTAATTACTATATCTTGAAAATTTCCTCAAAATATTCCTTGTCAAGAAATCTCTGCTCATATGGACTTATCCCACGTCTGAATCTGATTTCATGCTTTCCATTCTACTGAAAAACTTCCATCCTATCTAACTTCTGTCCATCCTCAAGACTGAGCTCACATCTCCTTTGGTTATATCCTAATGCTATTTTATAGCAGTATCACAGAGATAAAAGATATTCTCTCGCTGTCCAAGGCAGAGGTTTCTGTTTTTAATTATGAAAATCAAAAGCAATGGATTACATTTCAGCCTCAGAGCTGTTCATATTTGGGATTGGATAATTCTTTGCTGTGTATATGCGGGAGTTTCTTGTGAGCCATAGAATACTCAGCAACATCTTTAAACATTAGATAGAGGAAGAAACATCTCCAGACACTGCCAGATATTCCCAGGGGACAAAATTGCCTAGTTAAGAGCCACTGCTGCATTTTATAAACATAAATTAACTCATTACTAATCCTACGAGTACTTCTTCTGCTAAAATATACTTACATTCGGAGATCCATAATTCTCAAAGTACTGTCTTTGGTGTGGATTAACAAACGTTTTCCATTTGGATGAACCTCCAAATAACTTATTGGAATCCCCTTAAATTCGGTTTCCTTAATTTCCTAAAATGAATTAAAAAATCATAAAATATGAATCCTGAAAAGTCATTTTCAAATGCACTATATAGAATGATTTAAAACTGTAAGCAAAAGGATTCAAAGAAACTTCAGTTTAGGACTGAATATAAAGCTGATGAATCCTATTTTTGTGTTAAGTAACACTGCATTTAATTAGTATGTGGTTTTGTACATGAATCACTTTCCCAAAACATATCAGCCCCAAACAAAAGCACATCATACACATCTTCTAACACTGCATTTTCTGTTTAACATCATATAAGAAAGCTTCCAATGTTTATAAATTCAAAACTAAGTGCAGAATTAACTCCAGTTTCTAGTCCAGTTTCACATTCTTCATACACTTCTACTTGCTTTGAAAAGATATGTTATAAACACCTTATTCTGAAATCACTTAATTTACGCTATAACTTTAGGTGGAGTTTGGGGGCTTTTGAAGTAGTTATTTGAAACAGTTAAAGAAGATACCCAACTAATGATGCCAGGAAAGACAAATGTTGAAGGAGAACCTGCCTGCAGTAGCCTTGCCTGAGAATTACTGTTGTCTTACACTGTATGTTAAAATTAACTCATGACGGATAGAAGATCTAAATGTAAGACCATTTCTCTTCTATAAAATTCACAGAAGAGAACATAGGGTAAAAGCTTCTGAATACTGGCCTTAGTAATGAGCTTTCAGGTATCACACCCAAACCCTAAGCCACAAAAGCAAAAATAAATAAATGGGATGACATTAAATAAAAAAGACTCTACGCCATAAACAATCAAAAGAAATGAAATGGCAGCCTACAGACTGGGAAAAAATTATGTGCAAACCATATATCTGATAAGGGGTTAATATCCAAAATTTATAAGTAAGTCTTACAACTCAGAAGTAGAAAAACAACCATAGTAAAAATGGGTAGACAATCTAAACAGACGCTACCTCCCAGAAGACATAAAAATGGCCAAGAGGAATAAGAAAGGACGCCCAACATCACTAACCATCGGAGAAACGCAAATTAAAACCATTATGACATAGTACCTCACACCTGCCACAACACTTATCAAAAACTCGTAAGAGAGTCGATGATGTTGAGAAAAGGAAACTCTTCTACACTGCTGGAGAAAAGTACAGTAAATATGGAAAACGGTATAGAGGTTTCCAAATAGATTGAAAAGGGAAATGCCAAATGACCCTCTTCTGGGCACGTAAGGAAATGAGAACATCACATCACTCCCATGTTCACTGCAACATTGTTTACAATAGCCAAGATATGGGCACAAGATATGCACAAAGGTGAAATCAATCTCTCTCTCTCTCTCTCTCTCACACACACACACCACACATATATGGTGAAGGGGTGTTATTCATCCCTTAAAAAAAAAAAAAGTTTTTCTAATTTCCTACCTCATGGATGAGCCTGGAGGATTCTATCCTAAATGAAATAAGTCAGACACAGAAAGAAAAACATTGCAAGATTTTATTGCATGATCTCACTTATATGTGGAATGCTAAAAAACAGTGGTTATCAGAGGCTGGGTGGTGGAGAAAATGAGGAAATGCAGGTCAGAGGATATATCATAGAATGAACATACCTAGAGAGCTAAGATGAAAACTATAGGTAATAAAATTGTACTGAAAGTAAGATTTATGCTCAATGAGTACATTTTAATTGCTCATCACAAAAACAGTAACAAAAAGAGCAACTACATCACATAATGGATGTATTAATTTGTTTTACTATATTAACCTTTTTACTGTATGCATATATTCTCCAAACATCATGTATAGCTTAAATATAAATGATAAAATTTATTTAAAAAAATAAAAAAGAATATTATCAAGGTCCTTCTAGTTTAAATTACCAGGAGAAAGAAAAAAAATTGCAAATGGAAAATTACTTAGGCTAAAGTGCAAAGAGTCAATGGAAAGTCCCTTAACAGAACTCTGAGTTGGCTGCCTTTTCCCTCAAAGATACCTTGTTGTTTTTCGCTCCCTTCGCTTAGATTGCCCTAGACCTCTTCAGCAGGAGACTGGCACTGCTCGTGCTAGACTACTATGCTCTATAATGCTAGTATTAGACACTGAGCCCTGATACCCGCTGTCGCTAAGACCTGCTGCCAGCTATTTTTTAAAAGTCACAGACAACAGTGAAACACTCGCACCGCAGATGGGGATGTCAGTGAGCTAAACTATAACAAATCTGAGGTGAGGAGGCACTGGTGGGATTTGAGCAACTGGAACAGATGCAAAAGTGTCACAACAAAAGTAAAACTGCAGACCAAGTGTTAGGTATAAATCTGAGAAAGCCGCTAGCAGATTTAATGTCTAGTGTCCAGTGGTCTCCTCCATAATTTTACCACATTCATGTTCAAACTAAAGAATCCCTTGAAGACAAAGGACGGATGGCCAAGAGTAAGCAACAGTACATGGGCCCTTCACCACTAAGGACAGAGAGCGACCGCATTCTCCAGACCCCCGGCTAACCACAGCCACGCGTGGAATGACTGTCTCTCCAGCTTGTCCCATGACAGTTGCTGCTAAAAAGACATTCTACCTCATTTCCTAACTTTTTAAGATTTGATTGTTCATGCAATGACCAAGCTGTAGACGTAAAGCAAAAATTTATCTCTTTTTTACTACATTAAGATAAAGAAACACATGACTTTTATAACAAGTAATAAATTCTGCACTGTAGACTCAAATAATTGAAAATGGTGCCTTCAGAGCCTTGCCAATCCCTTAGGATCAGAAATCCTTCATAATTAGAAATTTCTTTTCAAAATATGTGAAATCAGGCTACATGATAATCTTAAGACATCACTCATTATTCTGACAGACCAAATAAGAATAACTGAAAATAGAATAGTTTTTTAAACAGATCTGATAGAATTGATAGATTTAACTAAAGTTCACAAGGAATTCTTTTTCTTTTTTGGGTACCTTTTTTCAAAAGAGGATAGCTATTCTCATAACCTATTAAGAAAAACTGAATAAAGGTGTATCATGTTAGGAAGAAACTATATCAATTTATATAAAACAAACTCAAATTTAATGATTCATTCATATTTTTAACTAAAAAATTAAAACTACACACCTACACAACAACAAAATTTCATTTCTAACAGGCCACCTTAAAAATTCCTTTTTCAAAAAAAAAAGAGGTTATTCATTTATTTCAATCAATCTAGCCATTTCAAATTAAAGAATTATTGTGTTTAAATGACCCACTCCCACTATAAATACAAAACTCGGACAGAAAGCACTGTTGACAAGGCACTGAGAACACTGACTTTCGAGATGCTACAGGACAAAGGAAAACAGGATATGAATAATAGAACACACAAGTTGTTGCTTATAGATGGTAAAATATACCTCATTTTCATTTAAATTTCAGCTTATGCCATACTGCAAATTGGAACACAAAAGATTGAAAGTGGGCTTAGGTGTATAGTTCAGTAGTACAGCACTTGCCTTGCATGCAAAGGGATCCTGGGTTCAATCCCCAACACCACAAAAAAAAAAAAAAAGTTCTGGCTAAAATGAAAATATTCACTATGTTGTCATCAACATCAGGAAGATATGATTGTTAATGATAAGTGACTTCTTAGGGACTGAGAAAAACAAAAAGCTGCTATTATTTTAAAAAGAACAGAACGTCCTATGTCCAACGTAAGGTCATGTGGTTGAATTTTTTTCCAATTTCTTTAATTAGATTACAAATTACAAAATATGATTTTATACCTTATCTATAGTCCAGTGGCGCACTGAATGTTGCAAATCATTAACTTTGACATAAGTATTCCAAACAACAATCACCCCGGTGCAGTCTCCTGAATACATGTGATGGCCTATTTAAAAAAATAAAATGACTCAGTTATGAATATAACAAGAATTAGAAACAAATGACATGACGTTTGGGGACAGGAATCCATAAGCTAGTGAAACAAAGAACTTTATAAAATGGCATTTTAGCTTTAAAAAGCCAAAAAGCACAGTAACTTTCAATCTAATCCCAACTATCTTTAAATGTATATTTCATTCTTTTAAATTATTTGTGACATTTATTTCCCTTTGTCACTTCCCTGAATTTGAATACAAGAAATGAGCATCTCAGTGTATGTATACATGGCTCATATTCCAAAGCCAAATTAAATGAATTATTCAACCTGTACCTGTAGTCCTAATCTTTGTTAACCTATATAATCTGCCTTACAGGCTTAGAAAAATACCTACTTTCTAATATATATTGTTAGCATAATACCTGAAACTCACTGAAAACTCAATAAATAATGAGAAAATGAATAAAATAATAACAAGTACTAACATTTTAACATCAATTCTTTAGAGTTAAACCATCTTAAAGTAGAATAGGACTTCAGAGCATCAAATTCAACTTAATAGTGATTCAGGAATCTTTTATATATCATTACTAGCAGGTGTTTGGTAATTGTGAATTTATTATTTCACAAAAGCTTATTCAACTGGTGAACTGCTCCATGTGTTAGAATATTCCTTACAATTCTGAGCAAAGAAAAATCTGTCTTCTGCCTCTTTGGCCCCATTGTTACCTACTGGAGAGACATTTTTCACATTTGCATATCTTATGATGAAAATTTTTTAAATTATCTCTTTCATAATATGACCTACTTCTGATAGTTTTCAGACACCTTTCTACTCAAGGCCTTTCCTGAATATGTCTCAAATTTACTGACATCTTTATATTTGAACTAAGTATATTATTCAGTATTATAATTTTGATCTGGATCCTATTTTAATTAATTACAGCTATGGCCTACATAACTAGTATATGAAATAATGCAAAACTAATTATTTAATAGATATAGTAAATTTCTTTTTAAAAAACTACCTATATATTAATCTTTAAAATATCAACTATATTATTCATATGCTAAGAGAAACCCTGAAAGGATTGCAAATTTCCCTTTTATATGTTTCTGTACTTACATAGTCTGGATCTGACACAAAGACTCAAGAATTGAAAGCTTGGTCCCACGTGCAGCCATTTTCAAAGGTGAGGCTTTTAGAAAGTGATTGGATCGTGAAGGTTTTGACCTCATCAGTGGTTTAACTCACTGACAGCTGAATGGACTACTGGAAGGTAGTAGAAACTGGGGCCAAGTGGGACACGGCTGGAGGATATAGGTTATTAAGGGGAGGGAGGGAATGTCCTGATAATGATATTACTTGTCCTCAGCCCATTCCTCTCTTTCTGCGTCCCCACTGCCGTACAGGGAAAAGCTTTGCTCGACTACACTCTTCCACCATGACATTCTGCCTTACCTCAGACCCAAACCAATGGAGCTAGCCAACCAGGGACTAATATCTCTGAAACTGGGAGCAAAAATAAATCTTTGCTCTTCTAAGATCTTCTTCTCAGGTATTTGTCACAGTGACAAAAAAGTTAACTTACACTGTACTCTTTAAAATAATCCTGTTGCTACATTTAACATATATATTTACATTCTTTTAAGATCCCTCCCCCATCTCCCTAATTTCGATCCTTTAATTTAAATAGTCCTTAAAAATAACTTAGTAAGAATAATAATCACCAATTCAAGTAAATACATGTAGGAAATCTGATCCACAACTGGCTGTTAAGAGTAAAGATTAACTGAATCTATTTAGAAATTTAATAATTTTAAAGATGTAAAAAAAATTCCTTCAGTCTCAAAACTTAATGTAACATGGACCTACAGATGAGCAAATAATCAATAAATAAAACTCCTCTCATTAAAGTGAATTCTTTATAAAACTAGCCTTCGTTGTGAACATATCCTCTGACATACCTTCAGCATCAAAACAGACAGAGTTAATAAAACTCTTGTGAGCATCAAACTGTCGGACCAATATGGCAGAATCTTCTCTCATATCAACTTTCCATATCCTTATCATAGAATCATAGCATCCTGTAACCACCAGTTCTCTTACAGCTGGATGAAATTTAGCCGTGTAAACAAAAGAAGGATGAGGTAAAACTCTGAAAGTGTTTGTATTGTTTATTTCGTTTTTCCATATCCTGGAAAATGATAAAAAGTTACGTATTGCTTCTGAAAGGAAGAAATTGCTTTAATATTTTTTCTAAAATCCAAGATAGACAATGGACCTTATATAAGCAACTGATAGCTACCATGGTAAACCAACATTTATAACAATAAAAAATATGACCATATATTTGATGGCTAAAATTTTTCACATTTTGATCGAGCCAATTCTCATTTTTTAGCATATTATATTGTTTATAACTTGTAGTATAAAATTAAAACCAGTATTTGTCATTGGACAAATCTATGTAATTTTACAATCTTTTTTTCTTTCTTCCTTTCTTTTTTAGCTCCAGGGATTGAACCCAGAGGCACTAAACCACTGAGCCACATCCCTTGCTCACTTTTTATTTTTTATTTTGAGAAAGAGTCTCACTAAGTTGCTTAGGGCCTTGCTAAGTTGCTGAGGCTGGCTTTGAACTTGCAATCCTCCTGCCTCAACCTGTGCTACAAGTATACAGGCATATGCCAAAGTGCCTGGCTAAAAAAATCTGGTTTTGATACTGATTAAACACACATTGAATAGTTGGCAAAATATTGCTTTTACTACAATATATATTTGAAAATATGGGGAGAAATTTTAATGATTTTTCATTTAGGCTGTGTATATTGCTTCTGGAAAATGTTTACTAGTGCTGGTTTAGAGAATAGGATACTCTACTGACTTTTACATTTGTAATTTCAAAACCTAAATAATAAAAGCATGAAGATCCCTCAGATTTAAAAGCCATGTTGAAATTACTCTGAATTATTAAGCAAAATAAGATTAAAATAATATCAAATATTTTGATAGAAAGACTATCCTACAATGAGCACTGCTTCTGTTTAATGTTCTCAGTATTCATCTAAATAATGGCTGATGCAGTAAAAAATTTAAGATTATTACTGCCACAGTGTTGATCAAAGAGTGACTCAAAAGATTAACCCATTTTGTTAGGTATTCTACATTTCTAGTAATGCGAAAAATAGGCAAAATTTACCAACAAATTGGTGCTACATAAATGTGGAACAGTGAATTTTAAAAACATATTTGGTTGAATTATTAAGATTAGAAGAATATGCTATTTTTTATCAGGGGAATTTATAGTTCATGTTTTGAATTACTGCCTAAGAATTAAAGCAAATTGGTGCTGGAGCGGTGGCTTAGTAGTTGCTGCGCTTGCGTGCCATGTGTGAGGATGCAAGTTCAAACCCCAGCACCATGTATACAAACAAAGTGTCAGAGCAAGGACAGCCACATGAAAAACTAAATAAAATTATTTCTCTCTCACTGTCCCTCTCTCTCTCTTAAAAAAGAAAAGAAAAAAGAAAGAAAACATCCTTGTCTTAATGCTTCTCTCTTAATTCAGTTATTTTACAATATTTTTACAATGTACAGTCTAAATAAAAGCTACATTAAAAATATACTATAATGTACTGTATGTTATGTGGGGAAACCCAATATAGCTTCAAGAAATAGTAAAATTTGGTCTGGATTTATAAATAACAACCATAATTCACTATGGCTTTCAAGAGGCACTTAATTTTTGTTGAATGAATGAGATAGGCAAGGAGGGGTATTTAAATGTAGGAGGAGTAGGTTTAAGGTAAAAAGACATGAAGATGCCAAAGAAGATCTGTTAAGGGTATTTCACAATATTGTGTAGGTCAGGCAAAGGGTATTTGGTAAGTGCAAAGAGAAGAATGTAAGATCAATCAATGAGGGATATGTCTTTATACCATAATAAGGAACCAGAACATTTCCCAAAATCAACAGATATACAAAGACTATTTAAAGTCAAAGTATTATGAAAGATGGTTTTGGAGAGATAATTTTAGCATGGCAAAGGCAAAGAAGCTAGAGATTGAACACTGGGAAAGTGTAATAGCAATAATTTAAGGAAGAAATACCAGGGTTTCAAACAAGGCAAATGCACTGACAACAGAAAGAATGTGATGGAATGTTGACTTTTTTAAGAGGGAAAACTGGCAGACTTGAGTGCTGTTTAGATTTGTGCAAGAATAGTGGGAAAGTAAGAGATGAGCACTATTTAGAGTTCCCAGTTTGGGACTCAGAGTGGATAAGAATGCCATTAAAATATAAATATAAATAAATAAATAAAATATACAAGTATATATATATAAAGTCACTATATATATGTATATACATACATACATACATACACATACACATACATACATACATACACATACACACACACATATGTGTGTGTATGAATACCAAAGAAGAAAGTAGGGGAAGTAAGTTTGGTTTTTGATTTGAGGTGATACTGGTCCATCTAGATAGAAATGTATAATGGAAAGAAAGTTAAAAAAAAAAAGAAGTGGGAGACAGAAGTCATTAGCATAAAAGCGAGATTCAAAGATGGGGAAGGTGAGAGAAATTGGGACACATGTGCAATACAAGGAAAACTATCTTGAGAATAAATATTTGTAGAGGGAAAGAAATAAGAGAAAGAGAATGAATGGAAGTGATGAGTCATAAACTGAAAACAGATGAGATTGTTAACAAAAACCATAAACTGAAGACATTTAAAGACTAGTCAATGATCATTTACTACAGTGAAAGCAAACAGGAGGACTAAAACTGGTGAATGGATCTGAAAATTAGCAAGAAACTGCTGACATCTTAAAGAATGACATTTACATAGCATGTGGGAGTGAAAATCAGACCAACTAGGTTGAAGTAAAGAGACTATGTACAGAACACTCTTCATAGCAAAAAAAAATGTGGTAGTTTAGAAAAAAATGAGGCAGAAAGAATTGAGAAAAAAGTTGGGTTTTTTGGTTTTTTTTGGGATAAGGAGAGTTGAGCACACTGCTAATATAATAGAGGACAAAGTCAACAGAGAGGAAGATACTAAAGAGACCAGACAAATAGGAAATAGGAAATGTAATAGAATTGTACATCAAGAGACTCACATTAAAAGCACACATTGAAGATTACATTTAAAGAAGCCTATCCCACATTTTCTTATTAATAGAGATGGACAGAGATAAAGATGGATGCATTTACAGAAATTAGGAGGAAAACCTGAAAAACTAAACGTAGTCATATAACAAAAGCTGGAAGACTGATTTAATACAGACATGATGAGTTTGGATCTGCTGCCAGAGGAGTAAGAAAAGGAACCAAGTAAAGATAAGTATAAAGGTTGCTTAGCAGGGATGAGAGTGCAGTTGACTAAGACTTACCAATCTATAGTCAAGCCTCAATAGAGCTATGCATTTTTCTCTAGTATAACCTGGCATCTTGCAGAATGGCTTGTGTAAAGAACAGAGCAGATAAGTTCCAGAGGATACTGTTAAAGGGGGAGTATTAGTAGGGTCCCAGCACAACAAAGAGGGAAGTCAACTGACGCTAACTGTCATCTTTCTCATTTTCATATAAACTAAACAACAATGACAGAATCTTTATCAATTAGACATTTTATGTAGAAATGAGTTTAGAAGATTAATAGAAAAAGGAGCCCAAATGCAAGAAGTCACATAATACATGAAGAGAAAAGGAAGGCAAAGAATGTAAATGAGAGTGAAGTTACTATGGATCTCAAAATGCTAAGTGTTACTAGACTGTACAGAGAATGTGTGTCTACCTAACGGTGGAATCAAATTAAATGATGTACATAAAAGCATTTTGAAAAATTGTCCAATAGTAGTTTTAGAACACATTCAAGATCAAACAAGCAGCTAAAAACTGCAGATAGAACTTTTAAAATTTAGCTTTTAAAGTATTTTATGATTCTTATTAAATCGAAAGTGGACAATGTAAGATGACATTGAAAATGCAAATAACACTCTACAAAACTCTTAAAACATAAAGCACATATACATACACACTTATTTCCTCTACATCACTACATCTAAGTAGGTAGTGAGCACTACTGGATTCTATCCCTGAATCCAGCTAACTCTGAAGACAGAAACTCTGCCACCAGAGGAAAAATCCCAAGTATATAATAACCTTATTTCAAGCTATTTAATAAAACAGTTTACATATAATCATTTTAAGATGGTTAGGACCAGAAATGCAACATATTATATAAACAAAAGATATTTAAGAAAAATTACTCCAAGGAAGATGTTTATTACTATTTATTTAGTCAGCTTGCATAATGCATATTTGTAGAAAACAGTATACAAAATCAGAACTCCTTGAGTATACTCACCTGGCAGTGCCATCAGATGATGAAGTAAGGATATAGCGATCATCTGTTGACCAGCAAAGGTCATAAATGATGTTGAGGTGGCCACACAATTCTCTCATGAAACGTCCAGAAGGAATTTCATACACTAACAAAAATATTTAGAAATTAATAGGTTTCCAGACAGAGAATATTTAATCCAATATTACCTAAATAAACAATTTATAAGAATTTTCACATGTTCCAAGCACTAACCATAAGAAAAATACAACCAAAGGTATTTGCAGTATAAATAAAATTTCAAAATCTACTTAAAAATAGTTTATTTGCTTTAGACACAAGAATTTACATGCAAAATTTTATAATACACCAAAATTGTATACTATAATATGCTATCAATAATTTTCATCTGTCAATGCAACCCCCAAGAATCTTTAATAATCAATTTATCAGCCAAACAAAAACATTTACATTACAATTCAAATAAGTCTATAATATGGGGCTTCATGAAAGTCAACTAAACGCCAATCAAAATTGTAATTATGTGATGTAGTAAGAAATTTAAACTGTGCTATTGTCAGAAAAAAAATTCCAATACCAAATGATACAGTAATGGAATTAGCAGCAACTCAATTTGGCAGGTAAAACACTGTACTACTATGCTTCTTTTTTAAAAAAATTTTTTTTAGGTATACATGACCTAATATTATATAAAGGCTTAACTATAAAAGCATGAAGTTTAACTTGTTCTAATTCAGTCTCTAGTTTTTCCCCTTCTCCTCCCTCCCACCACACATGTATACATACACATGACAATAGGATATATAATGACATACTTATAAAAGTGTGGATTATACCTTGGTTTACTCAGTTCCTGTTTTCCAGTATTTCCCTACATCCCACCCCCTGTTCTTTTTAGATATACTTCACAATAAGATAAACACTGACATTTTAATAAAAGCATGCAGTATAATTTATTCTAGTTCAGTCCCCAGTATCCCCCCACCTCTGCCACCCCATTCTCTTTTCTCTACTCTACTGATCTGTTGTTTACTAATAGTTTTGTTTTAAATTTAGTGATCTATTTATATTGATAAGACTCAGTACATTTCACACACAGTGAAATCTAAGGTAACACTTAACAAAATTTACAAGTCTCTACTTCCACCTAGTGGCAAAATCAATTACCACTTAACATACTAAGCAATTCAAAAGTACTGTAATAGTAAAATAAGGACTTCGGAAAATGTGCACCCCCATAAAAGAAATGAGTACACACAAAAATTCTCAAAACAATTCAGAACTCAGGAAATCAAGCAAAATTTGCAAGAATCTGAGAACTATTTTATTCAAGAAACAATGCTAAATCTCAGTAAGAACATTGGGTTTACAGTGTTTTAAACTGCCTAAACTCTAAATCAGCTTAAAAACCAATGAAACTCAAGAAGTCTAGTAGTCACTGGATAGAGTACAGAACAGATATGAAGCTTCTCAGAAGTTCCATCTCCACTTGCAAATTCCACAAGACTCCTTTCTCAACACTTGGTTTTATTTGACCTGGCTCAATACTCATTTCATGCAAATAGCTCTAACTCTACAGTGCATGTGGAAACAATCAATGGCATCCTTTAGCGATAGAGATGCTTAAGGCAGTGACACCAGATGGGGCTAAGAAATGGCTTACTGAAGAACTTAAAATGAAGAACCTGGCAATGATATAACCTTTCAGAAGCTCCAAAATATTCCTAAGACTCTAGAAGGATTCCCATGTGGTTATGTATTTATTTTTTAAAGAGAAAGAGAGGGAGAAAGGAGGGGGAAAGAAAGAGAAAGGAGGGGAGGAGAGAAACAATTTTGTTATTTAGTTTTTCAACTGGTTCTCATTGCTCCAACACTTAGTTGTGTATGTGGTGCACGGGTTCAAACCTGGGTCCTCACACATGCCAGGCAAGCACGATACTGATGAGCCACTGCTTCAGTCCTCCATGCAGTTATTTAAACAGATGTACGTAGAGCCAAGAAAAACCTAAGAAGCCTTTTCTCTAAGGCTCTACACTAACAGGAAGTGAAGGCTAAGGCAGAGTTTTAATTTGTTAAGCGGAGAAAGCATATTCCAATATACACACACAGCTCTTTGGCCAAGGACATTAGACCTATCCACTTACACTTGTTTTTAAAAAAATCTCTGCCTAACCCATCAGCTGACCATTAACGAGTAAAAACCGCAATGGCAACACATGAAAAAGAATAAAAACTTTACAGAATTAGTCCAGGAAAGTCACTAAACAAACAGCAATAATAACAAATACTGGGTGGCAGAGAAGAAAAAGAAAGGAGAACCTGATTTCCAGAGCTTCTGTACTGTTTTGGTTTTTTCGTTTGTTTGTTTGGTTGGTTTTTAATATCCAGTTTTCAGATCAAACAAATAGGAAAGCACAGCCCATATATAGGGGAAAAACAGTCGACAGAAACTGTCTACACAGAAATTGAAGAAGCCCAGAGGGTTAGTCTTTTCCAACAAAAACTTATAATCTACTATTATAAATATGTTCAAAGATCTAAAGAAAACCATGTCTGAAGAAGTAAAATGTAGCAATGATTTCTCCCCCAATAAACTGTATCAGTAAAGAAATGATTAAAAAAAAAAGGACCAAACAAATTGTAAGATTCAAATGTACAACTGCTAAAGGGGCTGGCTCAACAGCACATCTGAATTGTCAGAAGAATTGCTAACCTTGATGACAGGCCAAGTGAAATTATTCTGTCTGAGCAGCAGAAAGAAAAAAAATTAACAAATAAATAAGTCTCACAGACCTGTGGGACACCCCCAATTCTACCAACACAGGTGTAATGGGAGTCCCGGAAGAAAGCAAGAGAGAGAGACAAATAGAACATTTGAAGAAATAATGACTGAATACTTTGCAAATGTGTGAAGAACAGTAACCCACACATTTAGCAAGCTAAAATGAAGGCCAGATTTGGACTCGTTATAATAAATAGTTAAAACTCAAAGACAGACTCATCCTCTATATTTTTGAGATTTAAGCAATGAGTACACACAGTACTTTGAACAAGTTACTTGAGCATAAAGTAACAGGTCTATCCAAAAAAAGAAAAAGAAATTATATCTTAAAGCATATTTCCCAAGATTTTTTCCCCATATACATAAGTTCTTTTGCTGAATTTTAAAACAGCAGAGTGGTAATCAAGCTACACAAATAATTTGGTATTTTAAAAATCTGTTATTATTTCATGGGAATATTATTCATTCAATAAACGATAATGGAATCAATTCTGAATCTCTGCTGAAAAAAAGTAAATCAACTAAGGCATAACAAACTATGTGAAGCTAAGTGAAGGCCAACATGATTTAGGATTAAGGAGATGCCATGAGGAGCTGGTTTCTTCCTCTTGAGGAGAGCTGGTCTTCATTACTGAGTCAGAAGTAAGGAACTACCTAACACTTCTAAATCTAGAACAGTATGATACTACTCACTTAAAAAAAAAAAATCTCTAAAGCTTCAGAAACAATTTTTTCTTGGCCTCTCTGATGACTTCCCTGTCATAATGAGAAGTCTTTATGTAGGTACTGCTAAGCCAATTATTAGTGTTCTAGCGCATGACAAGTTTGAAGGCTTTCATAATTCAAATCATCACTGCTATCAACTAACCACAGGACTAAAATCCCCCATGAAATTTATTAACCCTTTATGTCTCTAATTTCTGTACTTAAAACAGAAAATGTTTACAAAAATTCTCCTGAATTTAAAAAAAATAGTATCTTTCATTTCAACATTTTCACTCTTATTTCTGAAAAGTTATAAAAGTACTAAAGAACTGTTTGTTTATCTGAAGAAATCTATTTAATTTATTGGTACTGGGGATTACTTGCATTAAGATTTCAATGAATTTTAAAAACCAAAAAGGTACACCACACAGACTACAATCAGATTAAACAGGTAGGATTACTTCTCACATATAATTGGATATCCATCCCGGCTCGCACAGGCTGCTGCTAATATTCTTCCATTGTGGGAGAAATCAAGACAAAAACATCCTCTCTCTCCTGCATTCAGTGAGAAGAAGTGCTTGTTTGGGATACGGCAAGCCTAAGAAACATACATTTAAAATATGTAAATTAGGAAATATATAAATTAGGAAACATTAAAAATACAAAGGCTAGTTGCTAATTTAAATTATTACAGCTTTTTTTCCTTTAAAAAAAGGGAAAAATAAGTGTAATGATAAAAAAAAACCATTGTAAATTACTTTTTAACCACAGAATTGGTTCTCCATAAAATTAAGTGAACTTCTTCTTCATGTCTAGCTAATTAAGTCATCTAAAATATGATTACAAATATTTCAGTATCTGATACTCTAAAGCTGTGACTACCACACTACTTTTTATAAAGGCATAGAAAAATGTATGTCACTTTTTCTACAACAGCAACTAAAAAGTCACTTTTGCAAATGTGACAAACTTGTTTTTAAAACTATAAATGCCCTATATAGTCTAGTTTAAGCCCAGGATACACAAATGTTCATCTTTCTTTCTCTCTTAAAATAACCATTCTTTGTGGCTGCTTCTAAAATATACCATAATTCCCCCTCATTTGTGGTTTTGTTTTCTGAGGTTTATGGTTACTCATAGCCAACTGGATCTGAAAATAATGAATGGAAAATTCCAGAAATAAACAATTCATAAGTTTTAAATTTGACACCATTCTACGTAGTGTGATGAAGTAGCATCATCCACTTCCATTCCACATCAAACGTGAACTACCCCCTTTGTCCAGCATATCTGTGTCCTATATGCTACCCGTATATTAGTAATTTAGTAGCCTTCTTGGTTATCAGATAAACTACTATGCTATCTTAGTACTTGTGTTCATGTAATCCTTATTTTACTTTATAATGGCTCCAAAGAACCAGAGTAGTAGTGTTGCAATTCAAATACACCAAAAGGAGGCCTTAAAGTGCTTCCTTTAAGTGAAAAGGTGAAGGTTCTAGACTTATTAAAGAAAAAATTCATATACTGAGGATGCTAAGATCTATAGTAAGGATCTGTGAAGTTGTCTCCCATCCAAGTACTAACCGGGCCCGAGCCTGCTTAGCTTCCGAGATCAGACGAGATCGGGCATGTTCAGGGTGGTATGGCCATAGACAAGGATCTGTGAAGTTGTGAAGAAGGAAAAAAATTGTGCTATTTTGTGTCATGCCTGAAACTTCAAGTTATGGCCAGAGTGAGGGATAAGCACTTAGTTAAAATGGAAAAGGCACTAAATTTGTGGGTTTAAGACAAACAGAAAAGTGTTTCAACTGAAAGCAACACCTTGCATCAGAAAGCAATGACTGTATACAAAAATTTAGTGAAGGAGCCCCTGATATGAGTGACACTAAGCCATTTATGGCAAGTAAGGGAGAGCTATAGAGATCCTAATTTATAAACTAAACTTTATTACAGTTATGTGTATACACACATGGACAGAGAACTTATGGAGGGTTGAGTACTAGCTCTGGTCTTGACATGTAGCCACTGTCGGTGAGGGGAATTATTAGATACTTATCATCACCTTTTGGTCTCACTCATTAACTGCATTACAATCTCATCATAATTTTTATGTTTTCATTCCCTATTACCAGAGCAAAACCAAATTTTCTGGGAATTAACATCTACTGTAGAAAATTCTACTCTTTTTTCCCCTAAACTCTATCTCTTTTAACCTTCAATGGCCCTTAGTTCTGTATTTCTTGTCACATAAAATACTGAATTAAACATATACTGGGCCCTTATTGTTGCTGCAAATGTCATATCTTATTACAAATGCTTTTGAATATGTTCAACAGAGCAACCCTATGAGCAATCCCCACTATTAGCTAAGAGTATCCATTATTAGATAAACATGCTAATAAGGATTATTCAGAGTTAAGACCAGCTTAACAGGCCCTGTCAAAGACTATTGGGCTTGCTTTTTAGATAGGTACAAACAACATGATTTGTCAGCTCAGGGGACAACTGTTATGAGTAGCTACTAGGAATGTGTAATAATAATGTATCAGACACATGCTATCTCTTTCCTCCATCATCCAACCAAATTATTCTGAAAAGGGAGAAAAGGGTGAAAGGAAGAAAAACAATTGAAGGAGATGTCTGGAGGTTTTATATCCGCTTGCTGCTGCTCCTAGAGTATGAAGTGTAATCAAGTGTCAGGCTATCATTCGAGACACCAGTAAGATACTTTATCTCTTATGCAAACTCTGGTTTCCAGTCAGGCAAGTGTGGGAGAGTCTAATGAATACAAGAAGCCCTTTTCACTAACTTGCACTCAATCCCCATATGAAACACCCTTCCTTACCCCATGCTTCTCACTACCCCTATAGCCACCCTACTCTATCTCAAATCTCTCCAGTGAAGGAACATTCTTCTCCTATTTCACTCTTCCTTCAAGCCTCAGAACTCTCTAGTCTCAGGATTACTTCATTTTTTTTTTTTAAAGAAAGAGGGACAGTGAGAGAGACAGAGAAAGAGAGAAACAACTTTATTTAGCTTTTTCACATGGCCTCCATTGCTCCAACACTTAGTTGTGTACATAGTGCTGGGGTTTGGACCCATGTCCTTGTGCTTGCCAGGCAAGTGCTGAAACCTCTGAGCCACTGCTCCAGCCCTACTTGGTAGTCTTAAAATTTTTTTGAGGATCCCAAAAAGCTTTCATTTACGTGGATATATCTATGGAAATTTATCATTAGAAATTAAAAATGGAGAAATTTTTAAAATGTTTAATTCACTTAAAAGTTACAGATCCATTAAATGTTAACATAAAAACACCTTTTATGAAAAATAACTACACAGAATATAAGTGTTGTACTTACTTGAAAATCTTCATAATATTTGGCTTAATAAAAGTTAGGTTTTCGTAACTGCTTCTTCATTTAGTTTCCTTAGGTATTGCATGTCATTTGGCCTCTGGAAAACTACAGCATGTACTTAAGATGAAAAGAATACAGAAAGGACTACTACTGCCTTGGAATTCTTATGAAAAATGTCTGACTTCAAGGACTCTCTTCAAAGAGTCTCAGGACTCCCAAAGGTCCCCAAACACATTGATTTATAAAATTACAGTTATATTTATTTTGCCCCACGACTTCACCTGAAAGTGAACAACATTAATTTCTTCTTCCCCTAAGGGCGTTATCTAAGTGTTATACTCTAGACATTATAAGCTGAGTATCCTTATCTGAAATAGTTGGAAACAGAATATTTCAAATTTTGAAGTTAGTTTGGATTTTGGAATATTTGCATGGACATTTGTGGCTGAGCATCCCTACACTAACAATGTGAAATCTCAAATTCTCCAAAATCCAAAACGTTTTGGTAATTTCCTATTTTTGGAATAGAGATGCTCAATCTGTATTGTTTGAAGTATTCCAACCCCAATAAAGCTTTTTAAAATGGCCTCAAACAGAAAATTAAATGTGATGTGAAACACAGAAAATAAAGAGGTCTAGGAAAGTAACTATTTTTATTTCCATATTAGAGATTTGGATAAATCAAGATTTTTTTAGATAAATTGTGTCTAATAATGTCTGAGATGTATAAAATGAACTACTCCATCTTTTATAAAAACAAGTAAGGAATTTACTCATGGGTTGAATTCCCTGATCCCACAAAAATTAATAAATAAATAATGCATGAATAAATATCAGCTGTTTAAGTCACTTAGTCTGTGGTATTTTGCTATGGCAGCCCTAGCAAATTAATACATCTGCCCAGGTACCCAAACAAAGCACCTAAGATAATAATTGATACCTGTAACAGACTTTCTACTATTTGTCAAATGAATTAATGGAAAGACTAAAATTAAGAAAAATGATAATGAGTGTTTTCAGTAATAAGGTAGATACTGTAGGAGCTCCTGGAGTTTTTAAGATAGTAAATAAATATCTAAATCAATACAGTATAATTACACTTCACCTGCCCCGGAAGTCGTTTCCATTTTACTACTTCCTTTGAATCTTCTAATCCAGGCTCTGTGTCTACTGAACTTGATTCACGATGACGTTCACAATATACTGGTTTACCTTTTTCCTCTTGCAGTGCCATCATAGAGCGGTAAGATGGCTTTATCTAAATATATATAAAGTGAAAAAAAATTTGTATCATGTTCATGTTTCCTAACACATTTATGTATATATATTGCTTTTATTTTTTAAATATAGAAACAAATATAGAAATGTTTTCAAAAGGCAATCCAGGAAAATTCTATTTTTATTTCTTCATTATTCACATAAAATAAAAATCTTATAATCAAAAAGTTTTAAAAGTTTGTAAAGTGTAGATTCCAATGTTTGCATGAAATGGTTTTAATAACTGTCTTGTTTCCACTTCTTCATCAATATTTATCTGCTATTTTACCATTGCTATGATATACTATGACATCTGATTTTTTTAAAAAAATCACAAAACCAAATAATATAAAAACCCCAAATTAAAAAATCCTCATTTCTTAGTGGTAAATTTTATTTAACTCCATTCAAACCAATGTAAATTGACCCTGTGGTCAAAGTACATAAAATCAGCTACAGAATGTGCAACTGATCTGAAAGATTATTTTATTAAAAATAAAGTTTTACTGCAACATACCACATTCATTTATTTATTGTTCCCATGTCTATCTTGCTACTTTCACAGTACAAAGTTAAGTAAGTGACAGACTAAATGGCCTAGAAAGTCTAAAAGATTTACTATCAGTCCCTTTATAAGAAACATATTTCTTAACAATGGCTTTAAATCATCCTTTCATCTTTAATTTTAAACAACAAAATTTTAACATCTTTCTTAACACTGAAATCCACATTTAAAAATTAAAAATTCATTGAAGTATATCTTCAAGTATTAACCACTACAAGTTTATTCTCTGAAGGCAATTTTTTATTACAAATATTCATTAAAAATTTGTAACCTTACTTTTTTTAAGAGAGAAAGACAGTGTGTGTGTGAGAGAGAGAGAGAGAGAGACAAAGAGAATCAATTTTTATTAAGTTTTTCATGTGGCTTTTGTTGCTCTGATGCTTAGTTGTGTATGTGGGTACTGGGGTTTGAACCCGTGTACTTGCACATGCTGGGCAAGGGCCATAACCACTGAGTTACCACTCCAGCCCTGTGTACTTATCTTTTTAAAAATGGAAAACATTATGTCGTCATTTAATTTCAACAATAGAAGATACACACTTATATTTGCTATTAACTTACACAATCTGGAACTTTCAGTCCTCGCACAGTTACATACAATGTTGATGGATAATGATTTCTTGGACATTTGGACCACCATTCAAAAACCTCAACAACATTTAATTGGGATCGTGGTTTAGTAGGTGGGTAGTAAAGTTGCAAGCGAAGTTTTGAGTTGATATTTGCATTTCCATTGGCTCCCAGTAGCTTAAAAGAAGAATTCATATAAATATTACCTTCATAGAAAATAAATACATCCAGCAAAGCAATAGTGTATAGTCAGAAATTCTTAAAAAGACCTTCTTAAAAGGGTCTATTTTTAAAAAAACCTAATAAACAAAATGAGCTAAATGGAGATTTTTGAGAAAAATTTTTAAATCTCCCAATTCTTTCAATAGAACACAACTCTAAAAAGGAAATTAATTACTTTTTTGCAGTGCTAAGGAATGAACCTAGATCCTCACACATGCTAGGCAAGTGCTCCACCATTGAGCTACATTCCAAGCCTTAGGAAATATGTTTTTAATCTTTTTGTCCTGTACAAATTAAGAACAGAGCAATGGCTGGGAGAATTTACACCAGTTTAGACACAGTATTAAGGTGACTTAAAGCAGAAGAGTCAACACTGAGTGCAGCAGATGTATTTAATAACTTTTACTGACTGATATAACTTGGAAAATAGGAGTCAAGAAAGACTCTAAGGTAGCATAGTTCAAGAGAACCTTCTATGATGGTGGAAGCCCTCTATAGCTGTGCTTTCCAGCACAGAAGCCATTAGTCACATGGGGCTGTAGAACACTTGAAGTGTAGTTAGTGTAAAAAGTGGGAAAGAGATTAGTAAGGCTGTTAGTTCCCTTTGGAGAGTCTTCGATACATATAGGTCATTCAAGTTGAAATGTCCAGCAAGTAACTGCATTTAACAGGTAAGGAAAGTGGGTCCAGAAGAAGTAAATTAAAGATTAAATCATAAGTAGTACAGATATTAAAGAAGACCATGAAGGAATGGCATAAGGAAAATTAGGAAATGCATGTGTGACAAAATTGTAAGTGAAAACTTTCCAATCTGGCTAACAAGTAATTAGTGATTTGTCTGGAGAAGCTTTAGTAAGAGGCAAAATCCAGACTGTAGTATGTTCAGGACCTGAGGCATACCTGAGAATTAAGACTAAGTCTTATAAAGCACTATGACAAATTTACAATTATACAGGACATCCTTGGAACCAACAGTTTAGAGTAAAACAATGAAACGCTAACTTGATTCATGTCACTTTCTTCAAGATGACTTTTATCCTAGTAACTCTTCCATTCATTTAGTAATTCCCTCACTAGATTCACCAAGTACTTTCTGTGTGTCATTAATATACTAAAAGCTGGTGATATGGAATTTTGAAAGTGATATTTTAAATGCAAAGAGATCTAGTAAAAAAAAAAAACAAAAAGAAGCAAAAAAGCTCAACAAATTTATCAAAAAGAAGTCACTGGTGATTGAAACGCTTACAGACTAACGAAAGAAATACATAGTATTACGAAGGGGAAGTAAATAGAATACCTTAGATCTTATGTGGGTGAGGATGAGATCAGGAGAAACTCTTGATTGCCAATGGTATAGGACAGACAGATAAATAAAAATTCATATGATACTTAAAGGTGAAAAAACTGTGAAATCTGTTATTATTTCCTAATTGCAATTTATGGTAAATATAGCAAGGTATGTACAAACCTTAACATGCAGAGAATGAAAGGATTTCTAATAAACCATAATATAATAATGTTTGTTATATGAAAGTGAATTTCCTGGATTTCTTTTTTGCTCTAAATCAGTTATGTGGGAAGGTCTAGAAAAATGTATAAAATGTTAAGGAAGGATGATTTTCAATGGTACACTAGACCAGGTAATTCCTGAGGTCTTTCAATTTCCTTCCTCATCATGGCCGATGTGACTCCCATTCGGGGTATTACAACTACACTTCTTCTAAAGCCTTTCTCTAGCTTCTGTTAAGAATGAAATGCCTCAACTTGCTTTTCACAGGATTTACTCTGTAGCTCATACTCATGTAGGCAGTATATTTACAAAGAAATTGAAGTGGAGGGTAAGTACAATGCCTTGTTTATTTATGAGTGCTCTGTATTTAGCAGACTGTCTCACATTTCATAGACATTTAAATGCTTGTTGGATAGAAGCACACATGGAGATTTTATAAGAGGTGAAAACTCAAGACTTTTGAAATTCAAATTTATACTGAAGTCAGAAATACAGAATACTAGGAATAAAAGATAACTAAAACATTGAAATTTTTTCTTTTTGCAATGCTGCAAAATCAAACTCAGTGCTTCACCCATGCTAGGCAAGAGTTCTACCACTGTGCTATATTCTTAGATCCTTCTTTAAAAAAAAAAATTAATCTATGCAAGTTTTTCATTTCTCCTTAAACTTCCTAATCAAAGACACCATCATTTTCTACCTACACTAGTGCAAGAATTTCCTAACTGGATTTTCCAGTATGTACATTTGCTCCCATTCTACTCCATTCTCTAACAAGTACAACAATCTTTCTAAACCATAAATCAGATTGTTTTATCCTTTTGTTTAAAACTTATAATGGCTTCCTATTGCTCTTTTAAAATTTTATAATGGCTTCAGAGTCCTGTGTAATCAAGACCCTTTTGACCCCAGTAACCTCTTCATGCACCATTCTCCCTCTAAGTCTCTACCTTCCAATCTCAGCAGCCTTCTCGATTATCTAACTGTCCTTGCTCCTTTTTTTTTTTTTTTTTTTGAGAGAGAGTGTGCAAACGAGCAAGAAAGAGTCAACTTTTATTCATTTTTCCATCTGGTTTGTTTTATGTGCAGTGCTGGGGCTCAAACTCAGGTCCTTGTGTATGCCAGGCAAGCATGATACCGCTGAGCCTCCTTTTCAGTCCCCAAAACTGGATTTTTGCATATATTGTATTCCCTTCCCAGAACTCTCCATTCCACTGCTCCCACATAGCTAAAGCTCAAGTTAAATATCTTTTCCTTAGGAAACTTTTCCTGATCCCACAGGACCCTTGCTTCATCATCTACCCCATAACTCTTCACAATATTTATAAAAAACTGAATAACAAGCTGTGTAATTATTTACGCTTGTTTTTCTCATTAGAATATGAAGCTGATAAGGTCAAGGAATTCGTCTTCATTAAGTCTGCTGACTAAAACAGTAGCTGGCACACAGAAAGGGCATACTAAATATCTGCTGAATTGAATAATGACAGCTTCACGGCTGCAAGCTTACTTTAAGTACTAACTCCTTATATGAGACCAAACTGGCTTGGGAAAAGCCATCAATTTGGATATTATTTTAAATGTGTTTAAAATGGATGAAAACATACCTTAAGAAATGCCCAGGCAATTTTCCGAAAGCCGCATTCTTGGTTTTGAACCTCAGAGTTATTCTTAATTTCATCCATGCTTAAAAAATCAACAATCTGCAAGTAAATTAAAAAAAATTAGCTTCACAGAACACTAGCCTATCTAAAAATTTTTTCTAATGATATATTATTTAAATTTTTAAGAAATCACTTGGTACTTAAAAATGCTTCCCTTATTCAGAGTAAAAACATTTTTATCTCATTTCATTCACCTTTGAGTCAACTCAAACAGTTGAATGTTTTTTTGACCACTTTATCTCTTACTAATAAATCTTTTATTAAGGCTTATTTCAAGTCCAAGACAAAGTATTAACTGCCTTAAATATGACAGATATGCCAACTACCCTGATCTGATCATCACATATTGTATATGTATGGAAATGTTATACTGTAACCCATAAACATGTATAATTATGATGTATCACCTAAAACTAAAATAATATTTTAAACAATTACCTCAAGAGTAGTCTAGGCACAAATACACCAAGCACAGAATTCTTAAGCTTTGATCATTTTGCATGTATCAGAGCAGACTTCAAGGGGATGATTATTTTAAAAACTCAGGACCTTTCTCTGAGTCCTTCCGTGGATCATCTTCCTGAAAGTTGGGGGTTTTCTCTCTGGATACATGTTGTAAATTGGCTTTTCAAGAGGATTTTTTTCATACCTCCATTCTATCCATATATTAAAGCTCAGGGATTTTCAACCAACCTGTCACAGGGATTGTTTGTTTCCAGGTACTTGTCAGAGACTATCATTTTTCACTTATTGGGGTTATCAAAAGATCAGCTGAGATATTAAAACTTTATAGAAGATTGCTTAAACAATAATATGGATTTCATTCATCCCCCTTCTTTAGATTCTTACATCTTTTTTCAGATACAATACTTGTCCAGTGAAAAAGCACGGACAGTATAGAAAAATCCATAAGCAAAGTAAAACCATTTGTAATCAGACCCAATCACCATTAACATCTGGCATATATAAATCTTAACCTTTTTCTGTGTATTCCTAAACATATGTACGCATGAAACCACAAGTCTAATACATGCTCTTTTGCAAACTACTTCATATAACATGTAGTAGCTATCTCTCCACATCAATACAAACCCATGAATATCATCATGTTAATGGCTGCCTAGTATTTTGTATCATAAACAACATAAATGTAATAAAAGCCATAATTTATTTAACCAAATCTGTTACTGATTGAAATTAGGTTCCTTTTTCTCCCTAAAGATTTTGCTATCAACTGAGCTAAAATAAATATCTTTGCCTATACATCTTTGTGGAATTGTCATTTTCTCCTTAGGATAAATATCCTGGAGAAGAAGATTTCTGATAAATATTATCAAATTGTGCTCAATAAACTCTCAAAAAGTTGAAATCAGAAAGCAGCAAACTCACTGTGGTAAAACTTAAGTAATCAAAAATGTTTACAACCCAATAACCTATCACTCTTAAATCTCTTAATAAAATGATTATAAAATAACATAATAAATATAAAGAGAATAGGATTTACTCAAGTGTGAAGAACAGAAACAGAACACTCAGAGGCAAGAGTGTTCACAAATTACAAGTTTCTATGAAATTCCTTAACCATAAAAATTATGTAATTTTAAAAAATCAGATTTTATATTCATCACACATAACACAATCACAGATGTAAATGACAGAATATTCATAAACATACATAAATAACCTAAAAGTTAAGGATCATAAAAACAAACCACTCTTCAAAACGAATCATCAGCTCCAGTTATGCAAAGTTCCTTCTTTTCCTATCCTAAAATACTCCAGCTTGGTTAAACTGGAAGGGAGACTTTCTCTGGGATTCCCCTTTTCTTACAGAAAGAACATAATACAGAGAAATGAAAATGTGATGTTCTAAGTTGAAATTATCATAAAATCCAAATTACCTAAACTTAAAATTGGTATAATTTGGGGAAAATCACTGTACTCCTAACCTTGCCTTGATATCCTTTTACAATTAAAAAAAAAAAAAGAAGAAGAAAAAATAGAATAACAAATCAGCTCACAGAACTTATTCTATAAATCTTCCTCTGACTGCTCTGGCCCTGAACTTCACATCTAAAGTACTTTATCATTTTTTATTATATATGACACTATATTAAGTAGCTGATCTATGTAGTTTCTCTTTTTCCTGTCCAGGTGGCATGCATATTCTTATGGAGTCTGATATTCAGTGTGTGTAAAATGGGTTCAGAATGGAAGACCGCACTCATACAGATAAGATTCTTCATTTCAATTAACCTTCAGGAGGTTGCTGTAAGGATTAAATGATATCATAGCATAGGTCAAATGGCTAACTCCAAGAACTGAAAAATGCTCAGCCAATATTTTATTACTGATTTTAAAAGCATGTCTTACTTGTACCTCCACAGCATATTGTATGCTATTTAGTTGAATTATTGAACTACTTACCACTTACACTTAACAACTCATGCTCGTGCAATTAAATATTAACTAGAGCTTAGTTTGAATTGTTCTATTCAATTCATACCTCAAAGAACAGGATGACTTTAGGACTTTCATCAAACTCTCGAAGCAAAGAGGGAAAATTTTCATTAAATATAATTTGTTCTTCCCACTCTGGAAGTCTTGATTTTAACTGTTTAAAATCATATGGCTGAGTCATAATAGGAAGAATATAATCCACATTCTCTTTCTCATAGTAAGATGACACAGGTCGTTCACTGTTCAAAGACAGACACTTCTGTCAACAAAATTCGTCATAGTTTTTTTTTTTTAGGGCTGAGGACCGAACTCAGTGCCTTGCGCATGCTAGGCAAGCACTCTGTCACTGAGCTAAATCCCCAACCCCGTTATAGTTTTTAAATGAGAAAAAAATATAGTGTACAAGAAACGCAACAAGCAGTAATGCCTAATCATGATATAAAAGGAAATATCATTTTCGTTGTTCATCTAGAAAATTATAAACGTATGAAACTTTAAAGTAGTAGTGCCCTACGATCATCTTCCATTTACATAACATCAGCTGGTTTCACAGAATTGCTTTATTACAGAAGCATAAATGAGACATATACCTTCACTATACAGCTGAAATAAATCAACACATTCAGAATTTTAAACAAATTTGTGGTAAAATAGTAAATAAATTGATATAAAAAAGAAAATAAACACAACTTTTAGAGATGTAGCATTGTCTTTATATATCCTAAGACAAATGAAAAAATGAAAGACCTTTTTTTGACAGTTTTCATGTTTTCTACCTCTGCCACATTTCTGAACAAATATTTTTGAATGCCGGTATGTATCATCATTTATTATATTGTACTTTTTATCTGGACCTTCAAACAGGTATTGTCAATAGTATTAATCTTAGGAAAAAAATTCAAGATTCGTTCACCTCACTGGAGGCCCAGTAACATGTTAATTCCAAAAGAAAAATAGGAGGCTATACAACTAGAACATTTACAATGCAATATGATTTCCAAAGTTTTAAGACATGAATTCATCATTAAGCTTGGTAGAACCTTTTTTATTTAAAATGAACAAATGTTTTCCATTTCTTCTATGAAACATACTGATCAATGTCAAATGGTTGATAAACACATACAATTAGCAGTCTACTTTCTAACACAAATTCACAACTCTATTCCCATTAAGAATACCAACTTCAACTGCAGACAGTTTCAATGCCAAGTGTGAGCTGTGTAACTAAAAACAAATTACCTATTGTCCTTCTTGACATACTGACCAGTATTCTCATCAACCACATGAATTTTTACCATTGGGTGAGAAATCATAAAATCTGATTTAAGTCGATCAGTTCTGTGAATATAAACTCCCAAGACAAGGTCATCATCGAGCAAGCATTTGGGATAAACTGGACTATCTCTGCTTGTTATTTCATGAACACCATCACCATCAACGTCTTCATTATCATCTGAAACTACATACGGAAGAAAAATCAATGTTATAATTAACTGTTCTCAAATCTGAATTTATATATAACCTAAACCTTATGACCCAAGATTATTTCACTTGGTTAACAAAGGAACTTCAAAGGAAGGGAAAGGAAAAGCCAGAGAGCAACAGAGCACACACTGAGAGTGAAACAATACATTTACCAATGCACTATAAAAGGATGAGGAATTTATTTTTCAAACAAGCACAAACAAAAAAAGTAAATAAATAAAAAATAAGGAAAATATGAGTCAAGACAATTTTATAATTTTATCTACTATTTTCTATGTGGAATATATTTCATTCAAATCACATGTAACTGGAATTTCTGCTTTTGGGTAAGATATAATCGGATGCAGTAGGTCAATGCTTCAGCTAAAAACAAACGGAAAAAGATATAAATTGCAAAAATCTTACATTAAAGACCTCAGAAATGTACAGAAAACATATATACTGATGGACTAAAATTCCAGATATAGAGAAAGATTCAGTCAGAGGTAAACCGACATAATGGAATATCTGCTGATTCAGGGTGTGGGCTGAGGCTGAGGATTTGGTCAGTCACAAAGTCACTACTAGGAACAAGAGAAACCAGCAAAATGTTTAGTAGTTCTCTGGGATAAAACCAGAAAATTGGAGAAGCCTCAAACACCTGGCCAATCTGCCTCATAAAACTGAATTCTGAGGCTATGGAGAGGGTGAAGAGGGAGGAAATCTCCTGCGGGCAAGGTGGTGCTAGCAGAGCATGATATCCAAGGGCTCTGAAACACGACAGATGAAGAGAAGGTCCAGGTTTGGTCAATTTTCAATGGACAACAGAAACAAATGACAAAAAGGTAACTAGAAAATCACTTGCTCCCCACAACTGAGCAACAGACTTCTCAATAATACATAACCAAATAAATTAAAATTTAAAAAAGAATGTTTTTTGGTTGAATGATAATAATGTTAATAATGCAGAACATCAAAAATTTTAGGGACAGAGCCAAACCAGTTTTGGTAGAAATTTAAAGTCTTAAATGCATATAAAAGGAAGACTAAAATCTTTCTTATAAAAATTCATCTTATATAGCTGGAAATAAAAAGCAAATCAAACCCAAAGAAAGTACAAAGAAGGAAAAAATACAAATAGAAAAAAATCATAAAAATAGTATAGGAATATATACTAAAAAATCAAAATTATAGTCTGGGTCTTTCAAGACTCAAATTGAAAATTCTCAAGTGGATCAAAAAACTGAGAAAAAAATTATAATATCATGAGTTTAAAAACAGAACAACCTATCAGATGGTACAGACATTCAAAATTTGAAAATTTATATTAAATGTCCATATTCCTCAAAAACTACATCCTAACAAAGCTGGCAGAAGAAATAGAAAATGTGAAGACTCTGATATGTATTAATAAAACTAAATCTGATTAAAATTTATCCTATAAAGAAAATCATAGTCCAAAAGGTTTCATCAGTAAATTCTTCCAAACATTTAAGGAAAAAATTAAAACTAATGTATACAAATGCTTCCTCCAAAACTTGAAAAAAAGATGAAACATTTCTCAACTCTTCTGAGACCACTAAATTTGATGTCTAAATTCAAGGCATTTCAAGAAAGAAAAAGTACAAACACCAATCTCATGACCACAAATACAAAAATCCTAAACAAATAACAGCAAACCAAATCAAGAGATATGGGGGGAAAAAAGATTATCACAACCAAGTAAGTCCCTTCAACCCTGTCAGGAACACAGAGATAGTTTAATATTTAAATAACAATTAGTCATACTTATAGAAAAAAGAGTGAAATTTACATGATCATGTTGATAAGAAGATCACATAAGCAACTGATAAAATTCAAAATCAATTCATAATTTTAAAAAACTTAGCAAAGTAGGAGTAGAAACTAACTTTCTTTAATCTAGAAAAGGGTATTGACAGACAACTCAGAGTAAACATTCTCAGTGGTGATATAGTGTACGTTTTCTGTCAAAGCTGGTAACAAAAGAAGGATACTTGTTATTGCCACTGCTATTTAACACTGTGATGGAAGTCATAGACAGTGTATTAAAGAAGAAAAAAGAGAGACCTAAAAAAGAAACAATAAAACTACAGTTACTAACAGAATAATGATTACACATGTAGAAATTTTAAAATATCCTAAGAATAAATTGTGAGACAAAATAAATGAATTTAATAAGATTACTGGATATTATGTCTAAAAATTTAAAGATATAAAAAGAATAAATAGAAAACAAATTTTAAAAAATGCTTTTTACAATATCATTAAGAAATATCAAAAATCTAGGAATTTATGGACTCTGCCAAAATCTGTAACATTATGAAGATAAACTTTATAAGATATATGGAAATGCATACCAAATTCATAGACTTTAAGAATCAATATTTTCTATAGATGCCAAGTCTACTTAGAGAGTCAGTATATTGTGAATCTCTTTAGATTTACCCAGACAAGATCAAAATCTTTAGGTTGGTGGGGAGGATGAAGGTGAGTAAGAGTAGGGAAATTGAACAACTGCTTCTAAAATTCACATGAAAATGCAAGCAGTAAAGAATAGCCCAGGCAACATTGAATAAGAAAAAAAAATCTGATGCACACTTCTAAATATCATGACCTACTGTAAAGTTATAGTGACTAAGAAATGGCATTGTTTATACAAACTGTCTAATGTGACAGAACAGGGACTTCAAACACATCTACATTTGACATGGTCTTGTTAGTTATGATAAAATTGACAGTGCAATACAAAAGACATTTTTTGTAATTACTATATATTCATGTGGAAAAAACTGTCTTGATCGCTCCCTTTCTATACACAAAATCAACTCCTGATGAACTGCAAACCTAAGCGTGAAAAGTCAAACAGGAAAACTCAGCAAAACACCTTCAGGACTTTGGGAATATTTCTTAAACAAATCACAGAGAGCTCTTCCCATCAAAGAAAAAAATGGGTAAAATGGATAATATAAAAATTTATTTTTCAAAAATTATTACCAATAAGAAGTAATAACACTGTCACATTACATAGTTTATATAAACAATACCATTTCTTAGAGTGGGAAGATATTTGCAATTGTATATGTGTGTGTGTGTGTGTGTGTGTATTTATATCTGAGAAAAAAGACTCTCATATAGGCATATAAAAGTCTCACAAATCAATTAGAATAAGATAATTACTTTGTTTTAAAATACACAGAAGACTTGAACAAATTTATAAATGTGAAATCCAAGTACTTAATAAACAAGAAGTGGCTCAACCTCACTAGTTTTAATGGAGATCAAGTTAAAGCTGAAGAGAAAATATCACTATACATGTGTAAGAATGACTAAAACTTTAGAAGTCCAACAATGTGCGCGTTAGTGAAGATGTAAAGCAACTGGAACTCTCAAACACTGCTCCTTTCAATTGAAAAACAAGCAGGTAAAATAGGAGATAATGATTAAAGCCAAAAATATAACTATGACACAGCAACTCTAAGACTATGCTCAACAAAAATGCATACATATGCACACCAAAGATGTGACCAGAATGTTCCTTTCAGTTTTACCTATAATTGCCTAACACTATAAACAACTCAAATCACCATCAATAGACTAGGTAAGTTAACTGTGGTGTATTCACAAAATGGAAATGTACACATACAAAACCAGAATTGAGAATGTGTAAGGTCAACTGTCTTTACCACTGTTATAAATCTTAACAAAAATACCAATGAGCGAAGAAGTCAGGCACAAAAAGCACAATTCCTTAATTCTTTTCATACCAATGTGCAAATATAAACTGTGTTAGTTATCAGGATAGTGGTTATTCTTGCAGAGCAACCAAGTAGAAGGGTGCCTGAGTGGGTATCTGAGAACTAACAATGTTCTGTCCTTTGATTTAGACAATGATTTTATATGTATGTTCAGTTTGTGAATATTCACTAAAAAGTATGCTTGTGATATGTTTGTATATGTATGCTTCGACAAGTTTTTTTAAATGTAAGTATATGAATCAGAAAATATCAATTGCATCCTTGGATGACTAAGAACCACACATTTTAAAACTGCCTATTTTACTCCCCCCAATGTTTTGCCAACTACAAGGGATATGAAAAGAAAACAAAAATGGATAACAGGTGGGAAAAGGGCAAGAATACACTAGAGAAAATAAATGAGAATGTGGGGAGACAGAAAGCAAAAGAGGAGAGAAAAAAGCAGTTAAATTAGCAGAAGAACCGGGTAGATACCATGTTTAATAGAGGAAAGAACACAATCTTAATATCTGAAATATTTTTTGGCTGTTGACCATTTCTGAGTTTTAACCACTTAGGGACTCTAAAGATAATGGTTTAGAAAAGACATTTTCTATGCCATACTAGCAATGACAAACTCTGTATCATTCTAGAGCTGAATTAAATTAAGAACTAAAAATGACCCAAGTAATACAAACCCATCACAGCAACCAACAGTAACAAATGAATATTTTAATCAAGATGAATCCAGGGACCAAATATTACAAACTAGATTATTTTAAACTATATCCTTTAGTGTTAGTTTTAAGAACTAAAATTCCTGGGGTCAAGTTATTTCTACCATGGCACACCATTTTTCATTTAATTAGAGTAACAAACCTGCTTTTGCCTTCTTTTTTGTCTTTTTTGGTCTGGATTTTGTGTTATCAGGCAGATTATCATCTGCATTTTGTTCCACTGAGCTTATTTCATCATGTTGATGAGAATCTGAAGTAATGGTTCCAACTGGAGCATCCCTTTTTTGTTCACCATCAACCGCATCATCAGAGATGGTTAATGTGCTGCAAATACAACCCAAGTCCACACCATTACAAATATACTAATATTGTAATTATTATTATTCATGGTTCAGCATTGAATGGTAAACATAAGCAAGAAGAATATTAAAATGGTTATCTTCTGCTGGGAGATGCATATATTTTCTTATATAACATAATGACCAGACATCAAACCAGGTATCACAGGGACTATTCTATACTTGGTGAGGAGTTATGTACCTTAGGGGTCAACTTAAACTGAGCTCTAAACTTCAGGGAAAAATGTGAAATTATCTTTTACAAGCAATGGATCTGTCTTACATAGGACCAACCAGCATCCTCACCCTGATGCTAAGTAAATGATTAATGAACAAATTTCTAAATTACTTTATTTAAAGGCAAAAAAAAAAGTATATTTCTGTTCTGTTTTCAAGAGATTTCAGATACACAACTTTTGGTTTCTAGGTAAAAATTAATTTCCTTGTGTTTTCCACTGTGACTGACTATATTTTCAGAAAGGTTATCATTAAAATAAAAATCTGCATCATATGAACCAATAAATGGTAAGAGGAAGCAGCCCAGAAGCACACTGAGTTTAAAGAGAAACTGGGCTATAAAAGTTTATTTGTAACTTATCAAGTAAAATAAGTGCATTTAAAAATTGACTTCTAATATGTACAGTTATCTTTCAAAAAAAAAAGAGAAGTAAAAATATCAGGAAATAAAGTCATTCCACAACATCATCCTTTTTTATCACATCACTACATACTATTATTTAAGAACTATTCTTTCCATATTACCATCATGCAAGGCACGGTTTTAATTAAAATTCACAAAACAGGCCTACTTCATAGTTAAAATGGCTTTCTAGTTCCTCATTGATGTGGTACTTATGAATGAAGGAAAATTTATAGTATACTTAGCAGTCTCTAAGGTGGTCCCTACTGACTCCTCTCTCTTCATGTTCCTTTCTTTGTATAATCCCCTTCAAGTATGACGGATACCGAGTCACCCACTGCTAAAATGAGATCTTAGAAAGACTGACTTCTGTCTTGCTCTCACTCCCTTGGAGCCCTTGCTCTGAGGAAGCAAGTGGTCCTGCTGTAAGCAGCACACATGGAGAGGTTCACATGGCAGGCAATGTCGTCTCCGGCCAAACACCAGTCAGAATCTGAACCTGCCAACAACCACATGACTGAGGCCTTCTAAGAGATATGTCTCTTGGCCAATCCTCCCCATCAAGGCTTGAGGTGGCTTCAGACTTAACATTCTGACTTCTGCCTGTGAAAGACCCTGTGAGACTCAGAGGTGTCCAGCTAACTCACTTCCAGGCTCCTGCAACTACAGAAACTGAGACAGCAAGTGTTTGTTGTTCTAAAATGCTATGTTTTAGGGCAATTTTTTTAATGTAGCAACAAGTAAATGATATATACTAACATATTCCTGCAGCAAACTGATTCCCCTTCTGTATTACCACTAGCTTTCAATAAGAGGGGATTTCTTTTAGCTGAGGGATTTAGAAGAAACTTCCCTGGAATGCCAAGGAACAATCAGATGCAGAATATACCCAACCTCAAGTTGCTTCTCTAAATGATGATTGCAGAAAAAAAAAATTATGGCAGTTAAAAGGCATTTTTAAAATTAAATTATTTTCTCCAAAGAGAGAAACTATAAATAAGAATATACTCACAGAAACCCAAATCATATACAAAAGCATATTATATATAGTTATCTTATATAGAAAAAGACTAGAACATCAAATTGCAACAGTGATTATCTTTGGATGATTGTTCTACAATGAGAAAATGTTATTTGTATAAAAAGGAAAAAGTTATATTCACATATCCAAATGGGCATTCATAACTCAAAAAGGGGAAAGTAATTAGGTTTCTATTATTTTAAAAGCAGAGTGTAGTGGGTAGGGTAGAAACTTTGGAATTAGGCTGCCAAGGTCTGGCTCAGCTTCTGTGACTTAAACTTTTCAGTTTCCTCATCAGCAAAATAGAATGATGATATTACTTTTCCTCAAAGGGTTGTAATAAGGAATTAATGAGTTAATTTTCATAAAGCATGTAGCACAGAGTTGGGGCTGCATACAGGTCACTGCTATTCTCTCACTTGCAATGTCTCCAAATGAAAGACCAAGAATTTTCTTTGTTAAACTACAGATGTCACTCAAGAGCTCAAAATAAGAGAGTGCATTAAAAAAAAAAATACTTATCAATGTCAAGTACCTTGTTTCAGCTTTAGACATGTCTGGAACTTTCTTTTTCTTCTTTTTTCTTTTTTCACTGTTCAATTTGTCATCATGCAACAAAGTATCCGAGGGAAAGTAAGTCAACTGTTCTTTCAGTTTCTTCCTTATTTTCTTCTTAATCTCCTTTGCCATTTCTTCAGCTACCTGGAGCTGATATGCTTGCATCAGTTCTTCTTCCCCTTTTAAATTATTATTTTCTTTTCCCTCATTTGTCTTATCACCTTTTTGATGATCAACACCTGACAGTGACTTTGTCCGAATTTTCTGATGTACAGAATACATCTTCTCAGGAATTTCTGGTTCCATTTCTTGTGTGGTCTTCATAACTTTTTTACTTAGCTTCCCTTGCTTGTCTTCCCCCACGCTGACATCAGCATTTGGATCTTCAGCTTCTGACTGTGTGTTCTTCAGTTTGTTTTTAGTGACTCGCACATTCTTCTCTGGGTTATTAGTGTTAGTACAACTTACATCATCATTTTTAGCTTCTTTAATATTCTGAAGACTCCCTTTAACAATGTCAGGCTAGGGAAGAAGACACAACAAAGTTTTAGCTAAGCACAGTTGCAATTTATAAAGGTAAAAGCAATGACTAATGTTCAACCATGTAGAATATTTGGGAAAATTAGTCTCTTGCTGGGACTGAGTGCTTCTATGCTTGGGACTGAGTGCTTCTATGCTACAGCCTTTGATGAGCACTGTCCCAGTTTATGTTCCAGAATTAGTCTACTAATCTCTGAAAGCAATTGGAGATTAATACGGGGAAAGTCCTTAAAGACTTTTCAGATATGAATTAATTGCTCAAATCTCAAATGCTATTTTCCCTACTGGCAGAATAATCTGAACTCTAATCTAATTAAAAGATGAGAAACAACTAAAAGAACCATTGTGGCTAAAACATTTTAAGTTCCCCAAGAAAAAACACAAACAGGTCATTTATCTTGCTTCATAATTACACTCTAAAACCAAGTTTCTAGCTCCAAGATTACCCTGCAATAAGTCCAACTGAATCACTAAATGCGTTAAATATCAAGTTAAATCAAATGACAAACTAAGCACACACCTACACCTCTTTCTCCAATCAAAATTATTTGAAATGAGGGATTATTTTAATAGGAAAAAAATAAGAAGCTGAAAATCACAAAGGAATATTACTAATAGTAAAATAAGCATCTTAAGAAATTCTACAAGGATTTAAGTAGGCAAGATTAGATCTATTAAGAAACTACTAGGGAGGGGCTGGAGCGGTGGCTTGGCTGTTACAGCACTTGCCCAGCATGCGAGAGTACATGGGTTCAAACCCCGGCACCCACATACACAACTGTCAGAGCAACAGGGGCCATGTGAAAAACTAAATAAAAGATTGATTCTGTCTGATTGTTTGTCTCTCTCCCTGTCCTTCTCTCTGAAAAAGAAAAAGAAAAAGAAAGAAAGAAAAAAGAAAGTACTAGGGAAAAAAACAAAACACAATTTACTGGGAAAGACTTCCTCAGATACAGATGATTCTGGAGAAGTGATAAGAATCAGAGTCCGGTACACTGAATAAGCACCAGCAGATATGCCTGCGGATGACCAGCTGAGGAGCTTGAATGGGCAGCTCTTTCCTACCTTCATTTGTGTTACATGGTGACTCCCCCTCAGGATTAAGCAGCTGAGCACAGAAAGAAAGGATAGCATGTTTCAGATAGGTACACCCCACAAGCTGCAAAAGCAGACTATGTTAAAAATAACCAACAGGCAGGAGAAGAAAGATGCGCAAATGAAAAGATGACCACACAACTAAAAACTAACAAACACTGAAGGAAAGTGGCACAATGAAGCTGAGCCACCAAATCAAAGAAAAAAAAAAAGGACAAATGAACATCAAAGGAAAACAAACAGGATAAACTAAAGAAGAGTTTTAAATAGGCATCATATTAAAGAAATACAAAAGCATGTTGGATGAAAAGAGCCATAAATGTTAGAAATAAAATTCTGACAGAAACAAAGCTTAATAAATGCTCTAAAAGCCAGAACGGACAAACACTAAAGTGCTCCACGATGAAGCCAAAATCAAAACAAGGAACTTTCAGCAATGAATACAGAGGTTCAAGTTTTGAAATTACCCACGTTTAAAAGCAGTTAGAAAATATCTAACACACATGAAAAGGAGATGAAAAATGTTCACAGAACCAGTATCTCAATATAGTCCCAATATTTTACCATATTTATGACTCTTATTCACATAAAATGTTTCCTAATTCCGTCTGTTCTTTTAAGGGTAAATTATGAAGCCATAACTTCTAAAAAAGTCTTCCCTAATCAAATCTAATTAAAACTGCCCCTCTTTTAAAATATTAAATTCATTTTCATATATAGTTTTAGAAATGATATATGCTTAAAACAATAAAAATATTTTTAAAAAAACATACAAATACCATTAAAAAACCCAAAGTTCAACCTTGGTTGTTTCCCACAAAGAAAAATATTGCTAAGCTTGTTTTAGGTTTCGTTTTACGAATGCAGTCGTATCTCAATAACCTTGAATTGCCATTACGTTAAAATGTGACATATATTTTCTTTCTACTGTTTCAGTCAATACCACAAATGCAGCACCAAACTGTGAGGGCACTCCTGATAACTGGAAAAAGAAAATTCTTGTGTTTCAAGAATTAGAAACACAAGAAAAGATTTTATGGTCTCAAAGAAAAGATTTCTTTTTAAACTCAATGAGACTCTAATAAGATGAAGCTTGGTTTTTATTTTTTAATTCACTCTAATCCATCAACCTTTTGTACTAACATTAACTTTATGTGACTTCATATTTGTCATTGTCTTTTTCTTTAGTTATTTTTTAAATATAATAAATGTAATTCCTGGAGTATCCTTAGTAACATCTCCCATATTTCACAAGATTAGACTGATATTTTCATGACTTTTTAAACGCGCTATTTTTGTGGTTTTGATTTCCTTTTTCCTTAATAGCTTCATGAGATAAATTTCTAAGTTGTTTATAAATTATAAACTTTTGTTATTAATTTCTAGTTTCTTTACAGTATAATAACCGATTTCTGCTTTGTGGAATTTAATAGTTTCATGGATTTGGTTATGACTGGATTTGAAGCAGCCCAAGGACATCTGTTCACGTTCCTGGTTTATTTTTACCCATCCTTCATCTTTAACTCCCGTGCATTACTTCACAATTTTTTTCTTTAGTGTATCTACTTTCAAAATTAGTTTTATTGAGGTGCAACTTCAAAAAATCCAATTTTAAGTATATAGATGAATTTTGGCAAATGTATGGTCATATGGCCATGACAACAATCATGATGTTAAGTACTTCCATCACGTTGATTGTCTTTACAAAGTCAACCCCTTTGTCTCTATGCCCTGTTCAACCACTGATCTGCTTTGTCACTCCAGCTTTGACTTGTCTAAAATGCCCTACATGTAGAACTATAACACGTATAGAACTGTGTGTCTAGTTTCCTTCACTCAGTATAAAGCTTTTGGGGCTTATTCATGTTGCTGCATTTATAGTTTATTCCTTTTTATTGATGAGTAGTATTCCTCTGTACCGGTATTTGCTACATTTTAGTTCTCCACAAATCAATTAACATACATTTGCGAAATTTCCTTCTCCCCTGGGTAAGTACTTTTCAGTGAAATTACTATGCTACATGGTAAGTAGATGTTTAACTTCTTAAATAACTACCCAGTTTCCCAAAGTAGTTATACCAGTTTGCAGTTCCACCAGTAATATGTAAAGAATTCTACCTACTAACATCCTTGTGAGAACTTAATATCGTCTTTTAGGTGTTTTGATAAGTGTGTAGTAATACCTGAAAACTGTTTAAAATTTTCATTTTCCTAATTCCTAACGACTGAGAATTTTTACATGTTCTTATTTGCCATCCACATTTCTTGTCTATTTTTAATTGGATTGTTTTCCTATCACTGATATACAACAGTTCTTAAAATGTATTGTCAGATGGTGTTTTCAAAATATTTTCTTCCAATCCAGATCTCATCCTTTCATTTTCTTAGTCATGTTTTTAATTTTTAAAAAAACCAACTTTTCTTTTTATGCCTCATCCTTTTGTATCTGGAGAAATCTTTGTCTAGCCAAGGTTACAAAGGTTTTATTCTGTTTTTTTCTGTAAGCTATACTGCTTTAGTTCTTACATGTAAGTCATTTCTTGTTACTTTCCAAACATGATATGGTCATAGTTTATTATGCTGAATATGGATATCTGATTATTTCAGGACCATTGTTGAAAAGTTTCTCTCTCCCCTCACTGAAATTAACCTTGATAACGTAATAAAAATTAATTGACCAGGGGCTGGAGATGAGGTGCAGTGGTAAAGTGTTTGCCTAGCACATGCCAGGTCCTGGGTTTGATCCTCAGCACCACCACCCCCAAAAAAAACAAATTGACCAGACTGGGGTGTAACTCAGTGGTACAACATGTGCTTAGCATGCACAAGGCCCTGAGTTCAACCTCTAGCAGAAAAAAGAAGAGAGGGATGGAGGGAAGGATTCTAGATTCTATTCTGTTCCACTGATATGTATGTCTATCTTTATGAAAATATGAAGCTGTCTTGATTACTACAGCTCTATAATGGATTTCCAATCAAATTGGGTAAGTTCTTCAATTTTGTTCTTTTTGAATATGAACAGATGTCTTTGGGCCAATTGTTTATATTCCCAAATAAATTTCATAATTAGATTTTCAATTTAAAAAACTGTTGGTATTTTGATTAAGATTGAACTGAATCAAAGGATTAATTTTCAGGGTGAAGAGGTGGCGCAGCGGTTGCTGCGCTTGCCTGGCATCCACAAGGACCTGGGTACAAACCCTAGCACCACATTCACAACTAAGTATCAGGGAAACAAAAACCAGATAAATAAAATTGTTTCTCTCTCTTTCTTAAAAAAAAGATTAATTTTCAGAGAATGGACACTTAACAATATTGCTTCTTTCAAACCACATACCTATTTATTCAACTCTTTATTTTTAGCACTTTGGGGGTATTCAGCGTATAGGTCTTGCACATTTTTGATATATTTATCCTTGACTGCTATACATTTTTATTGCTATTATGAAAGATTTTTAAATTTTTTATTTGAAATTATTCATTATTGATATAGAAATTTCATTTTTATACATTAAGCTTATATTCTAAGCATCTTTGTGATAGACTATTTTACTTCTTTCTTTATAATCTTTATCACTTTTTGAAGAAATTGTATTATTGCACTGTTCAGGGTCTCCAACACAATTGTGAATATACACAGTGATGCATGTTTTAAACTTAAGACTTATGTCTTAAGCATTCCTTTCTTGTCATGAATGTTAGTTGTAGTGCAGAAGCCTTTTATTACACCTAGGAAGTCTTCTATTGTTGATTTCTTTAAGAATGATCAGGCAAGGAGGATGAATGGTTTCCAAGTTCTCCTCTTCTGTGTTTATGATGATTATATGGTTTTCTAAAATAATCTTTTGAAATGTTAAATTACACTGAATAGTTATTTCTAACACTGAACTGACATTGTGTCCCTGAGATAAAACCTACCTGGTTATGTATTGTCCTTTTTTTAGGACTGAGTTCCTAATATTTCAGTGAAGATGTTTGAATCTGTGTTCAGTAGGGATATTAGTTAATAGTTTTCTTGTAATATCTTTCTAGTTGTGGTATCGGGGAAATGATTGCCTACAAAAAAGGAGTGGAGAATTAGTCCCTCTTATTTACTGAATAATCTGTTAATTAATGGTATTAATTCTTCCTCAAATGTTTGGTGAAACTTACCAATGAAGCCACCTAGAACTAATTTTCTTTGCAAGGTTTTTATTTATTTCTTTTAGAGTGAGCTTTGGGAGTTTGTGCCCTTCATGTAATTAGTATATTTAATACTTGAGATCAAATACACAATCGTAAAGTTATTACACTCCTTTATTATCCTTTTAAAATATGTAGCATCCACAGTAACTCTCCTCTCAGATTCCTAATACTGGTAATTTGTGTCTTCTTTCCTTTTTTCCTGATAGGTGTGGTTAGAGGTTATGCAGGAAAAAAAAAAAAAAAAACCTCAGCAGACTTCAGTTGCTAAAATGCTGCAAATCCCAAATAAGACCCATTTTTAGGACCAGCTCTGGGTAGGCTCCTAGAAACTGAGCTCAGAGACTTCGGAATGTTATGCTTGATAAAAGTATTTTATGTATGCCTAAAGCCCTGGACCACACTGTACCAGTCTGGTCAAAAATTTATGTTAATAACGTGATTTATGCTGAATATATATTTTTGGTCTGGGAACCTGAAATCAAAGTAACAAAGGTCATTCACACAGGTACCGTATGACTATGACTGACATTTCACATACAACAAAAAACCACAAACAAGAAGGCTTGAGTGAACTTTCCTGGTTATCTACGTTTTGCATGTTTTCACACATTGTCACTGCTGGTAGAATTATGAAAGAACATGCAATGCCACTGGGAGCACACTACTAGTTTCTCCTGCAGTATGCCACATGTGCTCACTCCCCCACCGAGTTAAATCTGTATCCCTCTGCTGTGATAAGTTGTAAGTGTAAAGCCTGAGATTGGCCACTGATATATGAGATGATCAATTTAGCACTCTTAAAAGGACCTGCATTTGGATTTACTAATGTTCATTATTGGTTTTGTTTTTCATTTCACTTATTTACACTTTTTATTTCCACTCTTATTTGGGGCTTAATTTGTTCTTCATTCTGTTTAAGAAGGTGTCAATGATAGATTTGAGACCATTATTCCTCTTGAATAAAAGTAGTTTAGTACTATAAATTTTCTTCTACTGCTTTAGAAGAATTCTGTAATTTTTGATATATTTTCATTTTTACTTAGTTCAAAATATTTTCTAGTTTATCTTCTTTAATGCCAATTTTAGGAACCTGTTTAACTTCCAAATACTTGGAAAAAGAACAGATACCTTTTGGTAGTTATTTCTAGTTAAATACTGTCATGGTCTAAAACAAACTCCATATTTTACACTTTTTACATCCATAAATCTTATTGTTTATATTTAAAATAAGATATTTATGCTTGCCTTATGCCACAGGCTGCTATCTTAGTGCACTAGAAAACAATCAGTATTCTGTGTTTTTTGAGTACAATGTTCCATAAAACTCAACCCAAATTTGCTGACAGTGATTTGAAGTTCTCTACAATCTTAATGATTTTTTAAATTACCCGTTCCATAAGTTTCTAAGAGGTAGTATTCAAATATTAATCATAATTGCTGATTTATCTGTCATCTCATTTCCATTAGTTTTGGTTTTGTGTATTTCAAATTTCTTTTACTGGGTTTACACACTTTTAGGATCATTTTCTTCCTGAGAAATCAATACTTTTATCATTATAAACTATTTCTTTTTACCCTGGGTACTATTCCTGTTTACCCTTAGTAGTATTTTTGTGTGTCCTAAAATATACTTTTTCTATGAAGAGCTCTCATGTAGTGTTTACCAATTCCCATTATGTAAATATCCACACAATGGCCAATTTCAGGCTACCAGTGGCTGGTTAGTTTCTAAAACTCCTAATCAGTTCACATGCTCCAGGACAAGTCACTCCAGGACACCACTGGTTTGTTGTTTTGTATCAGGAGCGCTTAACTCCACAGCCAACTCCCCAGGCCATCTCTTATTTTCAAACAGGAGCTCAATAAGTTGCTTAGGGTCTAAGTTTCTGAGGCTGCTTTGAACTTGTGATTCTCCTGCCGTAGCCTCCCAAGCCACTGGGATTACAGGAGTGTAACACCACACCCAGCTGGTTTTCTATTTTATTTGGATAATTTACATTGTTCTTTCTTCAAGCTTACTGATTATTTTTATGCAGTCTTCAATTTGCTAATTCCATCCTATTTGTAATTTCAAATATTATATTTTTTAAATCTCTAGAAGTTTTATTTGTTCCTTTTTACATGTCCTATATATTTTTCTATTTCCTTCTCCTAGACTCTACTTCTATTGATTGATTTTTGTTTATAGGTCATTTTATCTTTCTTAGATGGCTGGTGGATTTCACTGCATATGAAATATTATGCATTCATATTGCTGGCTGCTAGATTTTCTTGAGATTCCTTTAAATATTGTTGGGCTTTGCTCAGGGACATAAATTACTCTGATCAGGCAGGGGATGGTGACACAAATTTATAATCTCAGTGACTCAGGAGGGTAAAGCAGAAGGATAGCAAGTTTGAGGCCAATCTCAGCAACTTAGTGAGACCCTCTTTCAAAATTAAAAAAATAAAAAGAGCTGGGGATGTAGCTCAGTGATTAAGTACCCCTGAGTTCAATCCCCAGTGCCAAAAAAAATTTTTTTGACCAGTATGATCCATTTGAAACTTTATTTAGTTACCTCCTAAAAAGATTGGGGTTCCAAATTTATCTTTGATTGAGCGAAGATAATTCCAGATTTATATGCTAAAATAAATATATGGATATTAGTAATATCTAGAGAACCTAGAAGATTCACTTCAAAATTAATTTAGTACCAAAAGCAAAAATTTTTAAAAACTTTATAAGACAAAAAAGGTATCACTACCGTAAAATAAGTTATAAAAATGAAATGAGAGAAAACTGAAGAAAATCAAAATATAGCACAAGCAATGAAAATGAGCAAAAAATGGCTTAAATTTCCCCACTTAAAAGAAAATTTCAGATGCAATTTCAAAATTATAACTAGTTTGAGTGTTTATTCTCTACTTAGCAATCTATTTTTATTTGTTGTTATTACTATTAAATATCAAACCACTCCAGACAGTAGTATAAAATAAAATTTATTATGTTCTATATCCAAAATAGACTCCTTATTAATCTCCTCATGTAATTCCTGATGCTCTAATCCCATGAGTTCAATCATCACTTGCCCTTATCATGTACTTACCATCCATCACACTTGTCTGGCAAAACCCTAGGCACTATTCAAACTTGTATCACTTCAAAAACTAGTATTTATAAAAATATGGTCTAAAAGTTCAACACGGACATCAACAGCTTTGGACGATTCTTCTGTGCTGTGTAATCTGTTCACTTGCACTACTCTCCTTACCTTCTCCACAATGGCTACACCAAATTCTCTTCACTCATCTCTTACGTCCAATGCTGCTACTTCCTAACTTATTTCCGTAGATATAAGCCATCATATGGAAGCTGTAGCATTCTACTACCAACACTGCAAACTGCCACATATCCTAAACCATATTTCTCTTTTCTTCTCATTACAAAAATGTTGATTTTTCTACTTATGTTCTAGAAAACTTACCTCTCCTCTACCATCAATTTCTCCATTATCTTTCTGCTATTCATATTAAAAAACCCTGATTCAATCAATACCATCTTCATGATACTCCTCTTCACAATCTTCCTAAAAGAGTTGTTTATATGTTATCTTTACCTTTTTAGCAGAATTGTACCAAAAAGCCTTGCTCACTACCCTACTAATAAGCATTTTAATACTTATTTGGTGGGACTGGAGCAGTGGCTCTGTGATTACAGCGTTTGCCTGGCATGCACAAGGACGCGAGTTCAAACCCCAGCATCACGTACACAATGAAGTGTTGCAGCAACAAAGGCCATGTGAAAAACTAAATAAAGTTGATTCTCACACTGGATTTACTTCATGCCAGGCACCATACTGAGTTTTTTCCCTGCGTTAATTAACTTACCTCATTCTCAGAAGAATCCCTTAAAATCAGTATAGATTGGAGAACTGAGGCACCAGAGGTTCAATAACTTAACCAGTATCCAGATCTAATTTAAATGATTTTCCCTGATCTCTGATGACTCAGAAAGTATAATAAAAATCCATTTTATATGCTGTATGTTCTTTTAATTATTTCAAACTCTAGGATGAAATTCTAACTAAACCATAGGCAACAGTAATAGTTATATAACTTTTCTTCCTTTGTAGGCAAAGATGCTTTGCTCAATCTTTGAAAGCCATCTGATTCTATTTTTATACATTACCATAAAGACAGTCCTTGAGTTTTTTTTTTTTTTTTTTTTTTTTACTTTATGATAGTGCAAAAGAGATGTTTGTTCAGTAGAAACGGTACTTCCAATTTTGAATATGAATCTTTTCCAGGCTAGTCATGTACAGTACAGTAGCTTTCAAGATGCTGGGTAATAACAATGAACTGCAGCCCCCAGTCAGACTGCAATCGTGAGGCAAAACAACCAAACACTCTATACACTGCCAAGCTGTTTGATAAGTCAGATGTATTAAATGCGTTTTCAATTTATTGTGGGTCTATTAAGGCTGTTTTAAGTCAAGGAGCAGCTGCATACATACCTACTAAAAATCTTTAGGAATTATTTTTGGCATATATAGGAAGTAAGAAAGTTCTATATATTTAACTGATTTCAGGTTCATTCAATATTTGCAGATCATTTCTATGCTTAATTCTTAACTATCATGTCTGGAAATTGTATACATTTTCAATAGTTTGACTTTTTTTTTTTTTCAGGAAGCAATGCTGGTTAAATTCTCTGCTAACTCACACGATTACTACTGCCCTCATAAATGACTAACAACTTAGGTTATTAGACTTCTTGGATCAATTTTCCCCTCAATCATCTAGAGATATTTCCTCCACTATTTTTTTGTATTGAGTGCTTTTAGAGAGCAGTTTGAAATGTACTTCATGCTTTTTTCATTAAGATATTTACAAAACTTATTTTTCTCCTAAAATTAAAATAAAATGAAAACATTTCTATATACAGTTCTCATCTCATAAATACCTGGAATGTAAAATGTACCCATTTCTTTGAAGATTTTTTTCTTTATGCTGTTTTACTTTCTGTTTCATTACTAGTGTCTGAAAACACTTATTTGTAGGTCAAACATACCCTCATCAGTTATTTGTTTTACTTTAGTTTGGGCTATTCTCTGATGCCTTAAGTTTGTTTCCCACATTACTGATTAATTTTTTTCCATGGTATCAATTCTACAAGTTTAGGCCTGAAACAGTTTAAAGGAAGCAGCTGAAGAAAGAACATGGACTTTAAAATTGGAGGGACTGTGGCCTTAAAACCCACTTATTCTAACTATATGTGTAGACAAGCAATTTAACATCTTTTTTTTTTTTCTGGTTTCCCATCAAGTTAACATCTTTTTAATAAAATTTCTCACGTGTAAATCAGAGTCCCAATGCCTACCCTGCATGAGTAACATGAAAATTAGAAATAATATTTGTAAAATTCTTATCACAGTGCCTAATGTGTAACTGGAACATAACAAGGTAAACCTGGTATTATTATAAATTCTTTTAGTGTGGGTTTTTTCCTTGCTTAATTTATTTCAGACTGCCTTCTTTTTCATCTCAGCCTGTTATGTTATGTACGTAGGAGTCCTTGTTCCTATTCCAAAGAGGTACTCTCTCTTCAACTTTTATTAAAAGAGGTAACATTGAGTTGCAGTTAACAGAGTGGATTCTGTCAGTGTTTGAATTCTGTTCCCACTCCTTATGTAACTTTTGTCAAGACACTCCAAATCTATGATCCAGTTTCCTGGTCTATGGAGATAAAGCCTTATAATTCTGTTATTTATACCAAATAGTGAATACATATGAAGTGTTTAGAAGAGTGCCTGTAAGACAAAAAGCACTCCGATAGCTAGTAAATGAAAGCAGGTATTCTCTTTACTTCTTGGAATTAATAATTCCAAAAATACTGTTTTTCTCTAAGCCCTCCAGGAATATTGCCTTCTTTTGAGCAGGAAAATCTCATACTTTAGGGCAGTACTCACTATGGATGACCTAATCAGTCCCATTTGGTAACTTACTATAAACTCTCACATATCTGTGGCTGGATTCTGTTCTGGCAAAGATAAGTACTAAGCTGGTCAAAACAGAATCCAGCCACAGATATGTGAGAGTTTATAGTAAGCTACCAAATCTGGTAGCCATCAGTGTAAGAGTACATACTGTTACACTGATGGCTACCAGATAGAATACTACAATGAACCGACTTCATACGTACAATTGATAAAACTTGCTACAAACAAAATATAGGATATATAAATCATCAAAAAACTCCTGCCAAAGAAAGAGTGTGTATCATTTGGAGGGACATGCAAGAACTTACTTATTTTTGTGTGTGTGTGAGAACATAAGAGGTTATGGTCAAAAGAGAAAAAGTGCAAAGGAAATGGTGAGATGACTATGGAGCATGAACAGTTCACCACGGATGCGATCATAGGCTTCATAATCCTAGGAATCAGGCTAGTTAGTTGCTGATTTGTTTTAGCATTGCTTTGAGTTCTGTATTTTTAATCCTTTTAAGTGTACTGCCAAAAATTCTTTATTTAAATGTGTGGCTCAATCATAAAAAGATAATTACTGACTTAAGGTCATTGTTTTGTCCTGTTTTCTGTCGAGAAGAATCAGTGTAAATCTAAATAAAGACAAGTCACTGACTATCTGAAGATATTACTTCAAAAGTTCTTCACATTCTGGGTCTAAAAAATCTTTTCCTTACAAATGTGTAATATGGCTAATTTTGAGTTCCCTCGTTATCTCTGATAAGCTTTGCCAGTGTGTCTATGTTCTCCTTGTAGAACTCAAGACAATTCAGTACTCTAACAGTGATGCTGATTCTAATGTAAACTTTTTTTACCATGTGCTAAAGATCATGACATAGACTGTTTTTAATTTCCAAAATTACTTACGATTTTAATATGAAAGCCGTAACTTTATTCAGATATATAAGTCACCATAAAAAATTTATTAGTTACTCACTGAGATGTTTTCTCTAGATTTGGCAAGTTTTTTCTTCAGTTTTTTTCTTTCATGAATTAGATCATTGTGGGTCTTAAGTAATTCTTCAAAGCGAACTTTGGTTTTTACTTTGGCTTCACTCTCAACTACAAAAGATAAAGACATGTCATTTTCTAAACAACTCTAGTATAACACAAACCTTCACTACTGTGATACTAAGAAATAGTCTTGTGAACACCTGCATGAGTTCTCCAGTTACACAGGAACAACTGACCAATCCCTCCTTAAAATACTTTTTCCTTTTACCTCTGGTGAATGCTCACCTGTATCCCTCTTACCTCTTTAGCCACTCCCTCTAAAGTCTCCTTGGCCGTGTTAACTTTTTACTTCTAACGCACAGTAGCATCTACTACTGTCACTAATATGATCTTAGACAAGTTATTATACGTAAAATCACAATAATTCTGTCAAAGACCATTTGGCATGATAAATAACTAACACTCACTTGTCTAGCCTGTAGTCAGCATTCAACAAATATTAAAAGTTATTTTTTTCTTTAAAACACAAATCACACTATGTTATTTCCCTGCTTAAGACCCTGCAGATTTCACATTTCGCTTAGGGTAAAATAAAAGAAGTCCTTCATATGCTCTACAGGGTTCTGCACTTCCTGACTTGTCCATCTCTATTACATACCTACATCCTAGTCATACTGCCACCCTTCTTGTAGCTCCTCCACTAAAATGAGGTCCCTTCCATGTGAATGAAGCTGCTTCTACCTGGCATTAAACTATTTAAGGGTTGCCTCTAAAATGGACCACTTCCAGACAGCCTCACCTAAAGTTTTGTTTTTTACATAGAAGGCTATTCTTTTTCTTTGTAGCACTTATCCCAACTGGGATATATGTGTATGTATGTACATCTACATAAACAATTATCTATCTCTCCCACTATTTCTTGTAGTTCATATCTACAACCCTAGTTGCTAGCATTGGTAGTCAATAAACATGCTTTAAATGAGTAAATGCTGAACAAATGAATGAACCACAACAAATGTGGGCAAACTATGGCCTACAAGCTAGTCATCTGCTTTTGTAAATAAATTTTAATTAAATCGACATGCTCATACAATTATTAATTCTTATGGCACTTTTATGATTTAATGACAGAGCTGACTAACTGCAACAGAGAAGAAACTGAATATACTTATTGCCATCTTTAAAAGTAATATTTAATGACATCTACTTTATTCATTAATCTATTAAAGAGCCCCTTAAAATAAGACAAATATAAAGTGTGTAAAATATGAATTTTGTAAATAAATTTCTTAAAAGTCTTACCAGTGGGCATAGCTCAGCTTTATGGCAAGCATTGAGAAATAATGTAACACAGTAACTCAATCAGGATCCTATTAAAACAAAGAGAATTTTTTATAATATGGCACTTCCAAATGAAAATTATAAAACATTCTTCACTCAAGATTATACATACCACGGTATCTCTACTACTTCATCAGGTTTTTACCAGTAAAGCTATACTCTCTTATCCCAATTTTATGTAAATGACTTGAATACATTTGAATTAACTTAGGGTCCTGAAATCAAGTTAAGCAAACTTCATTCTATCTGTATAAAATATTTATATATGTGGAACAAAAAATTAGGCAGTAAACATCTAACTTGATATGTTAGTAAGCTTTTAAAAGTATTCTAATAAATTAATGAACATTTTAACATATTTTTAAAAATCAAGCTCCATCTCAGAACTGACTTTCCCAAAAGCACATATTTTATTAATGTAAAAGTATGTGCTTTCCCAAAAGCACATACTTTTACATTAATAAAATATGATTGTAGGTAGCAGACTTACAGATGATTAACTTAAATATGTCTGTATCTGCCACTGAAATTATGCTACAACAGAGGTCAACACAAGCAATTGTGCCATCATTTTCAAATAAGCATCTCATTGTGTACTGCATTAGAGATACTCAAAATCATGAATGTACTTTGTACATATATTCCTGAATTGTCAATTTATTTGAAGAGGGTGAGGGTGAGTCTAAAATGAACATTTTAATTCCTACATACGAATACATTATCCAGGTGCTGGAGAGGTGGCTCAGCAGTAGAGCACTTGCCTGGCGTGTGAGGAGCTGGGTTGGATCCCTAGCATTACATACACAACTATGTGGAGGAAAAATTAAAACCAGATGAAAAAATGAAACTAATTCCCTCTTAAAAAATATACGCATACATTTCTAAGAATAAAACTGAATACTAGAAAAAAAAGGAAACAAGAAAAACATATTTTGAACCAGCAGGCATTATTAATTAATGATTCAGTTCTCTGGAGATTTATATTCATGTTCCCTAACAGAAAGTCTGAGAAGAAATGCTAAAAAGTAGATTCTGTAATATGCCAAACCTGCTTTTGCCTTTGTGCCATTACACATAGATCCCCCCTCCCGACAAATATCTCTGTCATCACTCTAACAAATTCATTATCCTTTGACACTAAATGAAAATGGCACCTTCTCTACTTTTCTCTTAGATCACCTCCAGGGACAGTTAATTTCTTTCGCTCCCAGGGTTCCTTGATCTTCATTTAACCAACTGGTTACTTCAATCCTGAATCTTAACCCTGGTGAAATGTTCTGTGACTCCCCCACCAAACTGCTAGCTTTTGGACTGCTGAACCTGTGCTTTCTTTATCTAGGTATCAGTATTCAGAAAAAAAAAAGCAGTAACAATGGTTCAATAAGTAAAAAAGACTCAAGCTTGAGCTAATGTTTTGTCACTAATGTGTGGTCTAAGTTAAGCTACTTAATTTCACTAAAACTTGGTTTTTCCTTGTCTGTAAAATTAAAATGGCACCTACTTTATTGTAAAGAGAAAAGGAAATACCTAAAAGCAAAGCGATCACACATTGCAGGTGATGCTCCATAAAATTACTTTATGTCCACTTAATAAGTAAATAATTATTTAATAAATAAAATACAAGATTAAGTAAAATTATGTACTTACATTATTTACTGTTAATAGTTTAATGCACAATTGAACTAATATTATTTAGTGATAACATAGCAAATGCATGATAGAAATAACCACCTCTAATTGTTCATACATTATAGAATAATGGTATTTGATTAATAACATTTTCTGCAACAATTAAGGCCAGACAATAAAATATCCCTAAATTTCATATATGCCATTATTTTAAAACTTCTCCCTCCCAAGTTTTTTACAGCAGTTTCTAAGACATAAACGTAGGAAAATTACCTAGATAGCTTTCATCTCATTTTATTTTTCACTGACCACCTGATTATCACTCAGTATCTGAGTAAAGACCAAGGGGAGAAAAAGCTGAGAGGTTTGGATAATTCATTCCTTCACTGAATTTTACAGCAAAGGAAAAAAAAGAAAAAGAAAAAGAAACAGTTTACATAACTCCAAAAATAAATCAACCATAGTCTTCATAAATACGCGAGATTCTAAATAGGGTTTTAAAACACTTTTGGTGTCTGAATTTCTTTCAAAAATTCTTTTAAAGAATTTCCTGAATCCTCATAACAAGCAATCTTCTTCCTGAAAGCCCAACCCTTAATGCAACAGGTGAAAAAACTGTTAGCATCCTTTAAAAAAAAAGAAAAGCCGTACTTTCACAATAATGCTGAAACGCAGCGCGATCATTTGGTAAGGATTCTTCTTCCCATACACACACACCCCCATTTTTAGGCACATCGAAACGGCCCTCGTGGCATATTTTCTCTAAATGTGACAAACGGATCACTTTTCTCGGGTGTCATTTAGGAATTTAAGTTTCTGCACCAGCAAGACTCTCTACAAGGAAACAAGCACATTACGTAGCGGCTCGAAAGCCTTTGAGCCCGAATGGGGAGGAGGAAAGGCGAAGCCTGCAGAACCCACTCCGCAGACCGGGAGCCCGGAAGACGGCTCGGGGCGCCAGGATCGCACCCTCGCCCACCCGCCGCCGCCCCTGCGGGACCCGGGCCGGCCGAGCGTCCGCGGGGCACTCACCGGGAGAGGACCGTTCAGCGGTCCGTCCCGACCGAACCGCCTGCTGCGACGGTGCGAAGCCGCTTCCCCAGCCAAGCAGGGCAGGCCCGCGGGAGGCCGCGGCGCAGCTAGCCCGGCCGCCAACGTCCCGGGCTCTGAGCACCCACAGGCTACCGCAGTGCGGGCCGCGCGCCGCGGGCTGACGTCAGGCTGCCTCAGCCGCCGTTCCCATGACGACCGGCGCGGCCCACGCGCCCCCGCCCGGACGCGCTCTCTGCGCTCCGCCCCCGCGCGCGCCCCGGAGGTGCTGCAGCGCGGCGCGCGGGTCGGCGGGCACGCGCGCCAAGTCCGTGTGCGCGCCTCTCGCCCACGCGGTTCTGGAAAAGAGGGGAAAAAAATCTGCTCCTCCTGGGACGGGAGGGGAACCCGGGCCGCGCGGGGGTGTGCTTTGTGCCCCTGAAAACTCAAGCGCTTGGATGAACACAGGAGGTAAAGCCGGACGTGCAGGCTGTCACGGAACCCTCCCAAGATAAGAAACTTGAATGAATGAGGCCGTGAAGCAAAGAGAGACTTGTCACCCCCACGTAATCGCGCCCACAAAATGAAACAGGCTTTTAAGCCAGGAAAATGAAGACTTGTACTCCAGACAAAGTCTAAGGGGAAAATCATGCATGATTCACCCAGCGCTGAGTTAGCTCACTGTGTTGAAAACAAAAATAAAAACGTCATCTTTTCTTCATATAATGTCCCCTCCCACCTACTAATTTCTGCTACAGGCGCCATCTTTAGCTCTGAGTCATCAAGGATGGAAAAATACTAAATGCAAATGTGCTATTCTTCAGCTCTTCAATTGCAGGCCATTTTCTGCACTATCACCTGTTGAGTCACCTGTACTATTGAGACAGTTTTAGGAGAGAGAGTAAAATGGCTAGGTAAGAGCTAGCTGGTAGAGAGTGATTGACAGGGCACGCTCAGGGCCTTCAAATGCAAAAAGACCAACGTGGCTCACCTTTGTCCCAACTAAGAGATGGGGGTGGGAAGTATTTGCCACCTTTTGTTTTACATAGATTTTAACCAATGATGTTCTTTTTCAGTTTCAATGCCTGTTTTGCATAGATTTTAACCAATGACTTTGGTACTAAGTTTCAATACCTGCTTTGCATAGATTTCAACTAATGATGTAGATGCATTTCTCAATGCCTGCTTTGCATGAATGTTAATTATGCTCATACCCCAAATCTATATAACCCCTGGCCTAACCTCCATTAGACCGTGTCCTGCTTCCAGGTGCCCCTCCACCTTTCGGAGTCTCTGCTCTTCTCCCTAAATAAATCCTACTCCTTTTACTCCTTTTTTCCGTGGTTGTCCATGGATTTTATTCTTCAAATTCATAAGAATTCAGAAGATTGGTGCCAAATTCCCAGGGTGAATTTCCACCAGACCAAGAGCTGCAACTCCCAGCTTTTAGCAGGAGAGTTGCTAACACTATTTCAGCTGCAGACACTTGCAGCCAGCCCAAATTCCCTGTTTTAACTGGGAGTGGCTGCAAACACTAGAAGCAGGCTATTTTGGCTGCTATAATCTGTAGTGGCCCAGACTCCATTCACCAGTGGGAGCAGAGAATCCGTCCTCATCTCTAAAACCCCGCATCACTATGAGAGTTATGTATATTTCTCTAAAAGCCAGTTTTTCCATTCTCATTGGCATCAACACCTTACAGAGGAAAGCTCACTTGTTTCCCAAAATTCTGTGAGGAGACAATGAGAAATATTAACAATCCAATGTGGGCCCAACTCAGAACCTCCCCCTCAGCCTCACAACCAACCTCCTCCTTAAGCCAATCCTCACTCATCCTCACCCACTCCCTCCCCACCCAATACTGGCTCCCCAGGGCTTCCCCTAACAGAACCATCTGCTCCCTCTAAGGTCCTTCCTCTCCATGAGGTAGCAGAAGCAGAAGGTATTATATGTCCCTGTTCCATTTTCCCTAAGCAACCTCTCCCAGGCAGAAAAAGTTTAGGCTCTTTTGCCCCAGATCCACCACCTTTTGAAAGGAATTCTTATACATTACCCAGTCAACTGGCAAGTGTTCCTGTCATTCTTTCCTCCTGCCTCTCCCCTGAGGATAAGGATCACAAGTTATTGGCACTGGAGCCCCATGCAGACACCCTCCACTGCCAAAACCCTGCCAAAAACCCAATTGGCACCACAGCAGTTCCCTACACCTACCCTAAATCGATTATCAAATCAATTCCTCCTGATCGGGCCAAGCTAGGTCACTATATTACCTGTGTCTTGGCAGGAATGGAAAAGGCTGCCTTAAAGGCACTCAACAATGGAAAGATTAAAGAAATCACCTAAGACATCACGAAAACCCTGCTTTCTCTCCTGCCTCTTGGAGGCCAGGATTAAATAACTAAACTTAACCCTGACTAAGATGATGGCAGATTTACCTTCATTTACATTTCGTCTCCCAATCTGCCCCAGATCTCAGGAAAAAAGCTCCAAAAATGGGAGAATGGACTACAGACTCCTCATCCCAAACTTGTAAAACTGGCCTTCAAGGTCTACAACAATAGAATGGAAGAATTAAAAACACAAAAATCAGGCTAAACAAAGATCAGGCTAAATACCAAATGCTGTCAGCTGCACACAGACAAGGGCCCCAAGGACCTCACAAAGTCGTCTTCTTCAGATTCATACTTTAGGTATCTGCTTCAAGTGTGACTAGCCCTAAACTCTAAGCCTCCAATTAGGCCATGGCCTCTCTGCCACCAAAGGGGACACTGGAAATCAGAATTTGCTCAGTGAGGTCTGTTTGGTCACATGCAATTGCCATAGGTCCACGGACACAAGTCCCAGACTGGCAAACATCCTCTCTGCCTGGCAACGGACAGCTCATTGACAGAAGAGTGACTCCTGCCTGGACTCACTGCCTCTGCCGCCATCACTCAGTCCGAGAGCCCTGGCTAATGCTGTGAGCATATGGTAAGCCTATCTCATTCCTATTGGACGTGGGAGGCAAGTCTTTCAGTGCTACCACAATTTTCTGGCCCCCTCTGAGAGTCCTCTACCTCTATTGGCATTGATGGAAAGTCCAGTACACCTAAACAAGCAGGTCCTTTACTCTGTAACCTGTTTGGCACTCCATTCTCTCACTGCTTCCTAGTCATACCCCAACGCCCAACGCCTATCCTTGGCAGGGCCATCCTAACCAAATTCAAGGCTTCCATCCATTTTAATTTCTAACAAAATCACAAACTCCTCTGCCTCATTTATCCACTTATGCCAATCGGATGCTCTTCCTTCCCCTCTAACAACTCTTGTCAGTGCTCCTCCCTGAAGTTCCAAACACTGTGGGACACCTCCAGGCCCACCGTGGCCACCCACCATACTCCTGTCAAAATTTCCCTACAAAACCCTGCCTCCTCGCTTTTTGATAATCCCAGTATTTCCTCAGTCCCCAAGGTCTGCACGGCCTAAAAGCTGTCATTTCTCGCCTTCTCAAAGCTAATGTTCTTTGACCCAATGACTCTCCTAACACCCAAATCTTAGCTGTCAAAAAAACTAATGGCACTTTCGGGCTAGTCTAAGACCTCCACCTCATTAATTAGGCTATTATTCTCACTCATCCCATAGTCCCCAACCCCTACACTCTGCTCTCTCATTTTCCCCATACTACAACTCATTTCTCAGTTCTCCACCTCAAAGATGCCTTTTTCACCATCCCACTATATCTCTCTTCTCCTGATACCCATTTCTCCACTCAGCTGACACGGACAGTCCTTCCTTAGGGTTTTAGGGATAGCCCCCACGTGTTCCACTAAGCCTTTTCTCGAAAATAACTAATCTTAATCTCTCCCCTAGCCTCCTTCTACAGTGTGTGGATGACTTACCTCTCTGTAGCCCCTCCCATAATGTGTCTTTAGACACACCACCCTCCTTTTAAACTTTCTGAATAAATGAGGCTACCTCATCTCCTCTCTGAAGGCCCAGGTTGCTCAAACCCAAGTTACCTATTTAGGACTCATTCTCTTTCCTCAGTTCCAAGCCATTCCCACTGCCTGCAAACAGCTCATTCAGGACCTCCCTGTTCCCAACACCAAATGTGATTTCTCTCCTGTCTGGGACTGGCAGGTTATTTCCACCTCTGTGTTCTGTTAGGCAGAAACTGACTCAGGCAATGCCAATTGGAGACATTTCCTCCATCTTATTAGTCACCTCGTGGTCACATCCAACCCATCTGTCCCTAAACCCCCAGACTATACTCTGCAATCATTTAAAGGAACCCTAAACACTCCCATCATGATAAGAAAGGACTCTTCCCGGACAATTCCACAGCACTGGATTAATGCTCTCCTCCCCCACTTTCCCTATGTTTACACCAGGCTGTAAGGCCTCCACTGGGCCCCAATAAACCTGTGTTACTGAGTCACTCTCTCTTTTCCCTTTATTTCCTTGGTGTCTATCCTTACACACTCTAAATCTACTTTCCTTCTAGATTTTATCTTGTTTTAAGTCACCACTCTCTTCACAGGGTTTCAGTAAGATACTGTTAGAGTATCCCAAAAACATCTTTTAAACAAATCATTGCCCATTCTACCTTTTTAGCATCCCCAGTGTAGTCTATCTCAACTGCCACTGCCTAATTCTAGCCTACAACATTTCTCACTGGGATAATTGGAAGAAGACCCTTTTCCCAGTCCTGACTCTAGTTTTGACACCTTAATTCCATTCTCCAGACTGCTATCAGAATAACACAGCTAAAAATGTAAAACTAATAATGCCATCTTCCAGAAAATTCTTCAAAGGCCATCTATTGCAGATTATCTAGTTACTTTGCCTGGGTTTCAAAGTGCTCCATCTGCCTGACTAGTTTCATCTCTCACTAGCTCGTTTCAACTTTATACAATATTGAATTATGCATACCAGGCAATCTTAGGCACTATTGAATTATGTGCACTGTGCAAAGCAATCCACACCCCTTCATGCCCCAGATCTTGCACGTATTGTCTCCTCTGCCTGAAAATCCTTCCTTGAACACTAATCCTCCAAGATACAAGCCGTCTTTTGAATCTTAAGTTGATTAAATTAACCCAGACAACAACTGCTACACTTTATTAGGCTTTAGATACTGATTCTAAAAATTATATTTTCATTGTGTCCATTATATTTTAATTTCTGCATCCCCAGCACCTACCACAGTATCAAATAATTAGTACTTCATGAACATATGTCAAATGAGTAATAGATAATGCACACTGAGTTCCTACTACAGCTATGTATTGTTTTATGTACTTCTCATCTGTACCCATGACTACCATCTAAGTACTGAATTTTACAAGGTGGACTCTCCATGAAAAAAAAATATGTTGAACTGTTCAGAAATGGAATAAATTTGGGACCTTCCAAATATTTAATAAGTAATAATAATGTCATGAATTTATTGAATAATGAATGTGATTGATAGACAAAATATTTAATCTCTAGCACAGCATGTGTACTAAATAATCAGAACAGTTGCTGGCTTTACTGATTGTATTAGTTTGCTAGAGCAGCCATAACAAAGAGGCACACACTGGGTGGATTAAATAACAGAAACTTATTTTCTCATAATTCTGGAGGCTGGAAGTCTAAGATTAAGATGTCTTCGAGGTCTCTCTCTTTTCCTTGGAACTGATCATCTTCTCCTTGTTTCCTCACTTGGTTTCCCCCTGTACTTGTGTCCCTATCTCTTTTTCTTTTCCCCCTCATTTAAAAAAAATTATTAGAGCTTTACAGTTCCATATAGTGGTTGGGGTCATCCCTACAAACTCATACATGCGTGGAAATCAATTTCAGTTCATGATCTGTTCTTTTCCCTTCCTCTACTCTTCTAGACTTCCTTTAGCTCATTAATTTGTATTTGATCAGTTCTTCGCATATTATCCTTCTCTCCCGCTTCTTTGTACTTCACTCTAGCTTTCACATATGAGAGAAAAGATTTGACCTTTGAGTTTCTGAGTTTGACTAATTTCACTTAGCATGATATTCACAATTTCCATTTACCAGAAAATGCCATAACTTCAATCTTACTAATAGCTGAATAGAACTCCTTTGTATACATATGTCACAATTTTTTAATCCATTCAGTTATGGATGGGATCTGGGTCGATTCCATGATTTACCTATTGTGAATTATGAAATCTTCATGTAGTTTTGATTTTCATTTCCCTGATTGCTAAAGATGTTGGAACATTTTTTCATATATTTATTGGCCTTTTGTATTTCTTCTATTGAGAAGTTTCTGTTTCATTCTTTTACCCATTTGTTGATTGGGTTTTTTTTGGGGGGGTGTTAAGTTTTTTGAGTTCTTTGTATATTCTGGACATTAGTCATCTATCAGCGGAGTAGCTGGCCAAGACTTTTTCCCCCTTTCTTTAGGCTCTCACTTCACAGTCTTCATTATTTCCTTAGCTATGCAGAAGCTTTTAGTTTAATGGCATCCTACTTACTGATTCTTGGTTTAATTTCTTACACTTTGGGGGTCTTGTTAAGGAAATTGGTACCAACTCCTATGTGATGGAATGTTGATCCTGTGTTTTCTTCTTGCATTTGTAAGGTTTCTGACCTAATTCATAAGTCTTTGATCCATCTCAATTTGAGCTTAGTTCACGGTCAAAAGTAAGGATCTAATTTCATTTTTCTACATTAGCTGTCCAGGGTACCCAGCACCATTTGTTGAAAAGATTTTTTCTCCAAGATATGTTTTTGGCACCTTTGTCAAATATCAGATGACTATAGGTTTGTGAGTTTGTATCTATGTCTCCTATTCTATTCCATTTGTCTTCATGTCTATTTTAATATCAATACCATGCTGAATTTGTTACTACAGGTCTGCAGTATAGTTTCAAATCAGGTATTGTGATGCCTCCTGCTTCACTTTATTTGCTTAGTATTTCTTTGGCCATTCTGGGTTTCTTATTCTTCCAAATGAATTTAAGAATTATTTTTTCTAATTCTGTGAAGAATATCATTGGTATTTTGTTCCCATCTCTTCCACTAAGGACACAAATTGAATTAGGACCCAACCTAAAGATCACATTTTTAACTTACCTGCCTTTGTAGAGATCTTATCTTCTAACATAGTTACATTCTGAAATACTGGGGGCTAAGGCTTCACTTTAAGACTTTGGGGATGTAGCACAACTCAGCCCATAATACTCCTGGAGTAGAGTTGTGTAGCAAAGCAGATATAATCGGTGGGTCTTGTATGGATTCTGACTCAGATGAACAAACTGCACAAAGAAAGGTTTTACATAATCAGAGATTCTTCCTTAAGGGCTAAGTATTAGATGACATTAAGGAAATTTTGATAATTTCATTAGGTGAAATAATGGTATTATTGTTATGTAAGTCTATAATTTATGTTTATAAAAGAGAAAGACAAGGTGTCTGAGATTTAAAATGTTACAGATTAAAAAGCGAAATGTTTGGAATGTTGACACATGTATATCTAAATTTTGATAGATGCTGAAGCTGACTAATAGGTACCTCATATTGTATTAAATTTTTTCTTGATGTGTTTGGACAGTTCCATAATAAACAGGAAAAATAAAAATATTACTATCTTATACAGAATTTGAAATACAGAGAGCATAAAGAGAAAAAAGTACTTACTACCACTGCCCATTGAGCATCTCCAATAACTTTTTTGAAAAATTGCTTTTCAATCTATTTTCCATGCATGTTATAATCTTGGTCAAGTTTTAGGTAAAATTTTCATTTCTTCTTTCTTGAATTAACATTGTTATAATTTCATTTCCATGCTATCATACATGCCATATACACTTCATTAAAAGTTAACTTTGGGACTGGAGCGGTAGCTCAGCAGTTTTGGCATTTGCCTCACACGAGCAGGGACAGTTCAAACCCCAGCACCACCTACACAACAAAGTGTTAGAGAAACAAAAGCCAAATGAAAAAACTAAATAAAAACTGATTCTCTCTGTCCTTCTCTCTCATATATACGTATATATATACATATATATATATACGTATATATAAAGTTTTTCTGGTCCCGGCCGGCAGGGACCGGACAATGCATTCTACTGGACCCATTTGCTCTTAAGTTCTCCACACACTTTATTTCTCTCTTTACCGCAGCTAAAGGCCTCCAGGCGCTTCCCGCCTTCCCCTCTCAGAGTCAAGGCCCTTAAGGCATTACAAGGCTATTCACATTCATAGTCCTTGTTTCTACTGCCATACCAGAGTCACTGTTTCTGCAACCGAGGCTCTTACTGCCTGCATCTTCTACTGCTGCTGATCTCTCTGCTGTCGCCTCTCTGACTCTCTCAGGCAGCAGGCGGTGGTCTCTCAGGCAGCTTTGCTCCTGGCTGCTGCTTGCTGTTTCCATGCTTCTTCTCTGGCTGCTTCTGGACAGGGCTGCTGTCCTCTTTGGCTGCTTCCTCCTTGGGCCACTTCCTCTACCTGACTAGCTGCTACTCTATTTATCCATTACAACAGCCAATAGGGGTATAGTGAAACATGTTTATCCAATTGTACCAATGAGTGACCAAATAGCTTAGTCCTGCCGTCAGGCATTACGTCACTAAGGAAGATACAAGCCAGCTGGGTCAGAGTTGTTTACCACCAATAATTCTACAAGCCAGCTGGACCTCATGTTGGGGGATCCCCAACAAAAGTTTATATGAAATAGTAAAAGTTCAAATAAACAACCAGATATTTATAATGTAGGAACTGAAAGTCAGTCACATTTAATCACTGATCATAGTCTTACTTATTCTTCCAGACCTTCTTTCATGTGTATACTAAACATTCCAAATTACAAAGATGTCTTCATACAGTTGATTTTGTTCTGCCGCATAATTTTTATTCTTTTGTTTTTTCTTTTAAGTACTAGGAATCAAACCCAGGAGCATTCTACCCCTGAGCTACATGCCCAAACCTCCCTTTTAAAAATCTTCTTAAATTTTGATACAGGGTCTTGCTAAATTGCTGAAGCTGGCTTCAAACTTGGGATCCTCCTGCTTCAGTCCTGGGTTGCTAGGGTTACAGGCATGCACACCGTGCCATGATTATTTTTGTTCTTTATCATGTACCATCATCCTTCAAGGCTTTTGATGTCAGAAATATGCATCTGTCCTGTTCATGTTAACGTTTTCATACTCTATCACTTCTATTTCAGAGTATATCAATTATAATAAAAATGCCAAAAAGTAACAGCATTTTTTTAAAGTATGGGCATTTTCTTATATGTCGCTCACATTATTATTAAATTCATTCCTCAGTATTTTCTATATTTTTGTTGCTATTTTGAATACATTCATTTCTCATACTGTATTTTCTAACTAGTGATTGCACATTTTCCTTCTTCTTCCTCTTAATATTGGAGTATCCCAGAGGTAAGTTCTTGGACTTTTCTTGTCTGTAGATATTCCCAATGTCTTCTATAGTCCCATTGTCACAAACTACTCCTAAATGAATCCTCCAACCCATTCTTCTCTCCTGAACTTCAGAAAATTCATATTTTAGATGAATATGAATTTTTGTAACTTCATATTAGAAGTCTCCACTGAAATGTCTGAGAAGCATCACAAACTTAACTTTCTAGCACCAAATTCCCCCTATCTTCTGCCTCCTCCAACTCCTCTTGAAGTTTTCTCTATCTTATGTATTGGCAACAACATTTTTAGTTACTCAAGTTGAACACCAAGCACCTTGGCATAATTTTTGACTTTTCTCCTTTCCTGTTCAATCTATCAGGCTAGTACAGATTTGAACTCAAATCCCATGTGAGAAAGGCTATGTTTATAATTTGGAGGGGAAATTTCCTTTTTCCAGCCAAACTTCAGCCCTGGCAAATAAACTTTGTTTCCCTTTGCTGGTGTAGTCTGTTGAGGGTCCCAGAATTATGCAAACATCTTAGCTCCCACCATGAACAAAACCTTATATCCTGTGTCTTGGGAAGTTACTATATTCTAGGACTCTATTCCTGGCTTCAGTAAATGTTCTCAGGTATGAAAGCCCTCAGTCCTTGACTTCTACTCTTGTTTCAATTCTCTCTCTCTTTTTGAGCTCTGAAAATTTCCTCTATTTTCCACTGAGGCCAGTGATGCATTCAGCATTTCTGATTTTCAATTTTTGTCTCTGACATATAAGAATAAATTTTCTTTCCACTCGTTACATTTTGAAACACTAATTGCTTTGCAATACTGGTTGTTATTCACATTTAGCAGAAGACTTGCTGAAATAATTGAGCCTTTCCTGTATGCTTCCTACGTACTGAAATGCTAAGAAAACCATATGAATTTATAGATAAGGTATGGGTCATAATTCATTGAGCTTAATATACAGAGCTGTCTGTGGAAGTGTTATGTATGTATGAATTATCACTTTATTAGGAAACTGTTTTGATTTGGACCCACACAAAAATGACTGCAGGGATTAAAAGGAAGAATACAATAATAGTAATAGTAACAACAACCGACAACCACCACCACCAACCATGATAACAATCCATTTCAGCATATGCTCAATCTAGGTGTCTAAAGAAAGAGCACTAGATGGCAGTATTTAAACACGCATCATTACCTGTGCCTCAAAGATCTTGGTTTTAGGCTGCGCAAGATCTTATTACAGTTTATTCTGCACCCATTTGTTACCCAAACTATTTACTGAAGTTTATGGAGAAGGCAATATCTACCAAGCTTCTGTCTGACAAAGTCCAGACTTGGGGAAGGGCTTGGCAAAGCCAGCATTCCAGGATATTGCCAAACCATCCCTTCTGGAAATTGGTTATTTACTCAAATTGGAAACTGATTGTTACGAGAATTCCATTGCTCAAACAACTGTTACGGATTGATGAGAGGGGAACTTGTATAACACATATAAAAGTCATGAAAGATGATGCTGACTTCAAAGCAGGGTTGGAAATAGAAAGCAAAATAATTGGAACTAAGGAACAAAGGAAACAGTCTATGTAAAAATTGCCTTTCCTGTCTTTGCAGAAGTTAAGTTTTAACTTCTTAGCCCATAGGTTAGGATGCACAAATATCTTAGCAATTAAGGACTTAGGCTAGCTACAGAATGTCTAGTAAGGTTACAGTAATAGGGTGGTTTGGGGTTAGTGGTTAATTAGGGTAGAAGGGCCTATAACACAGTTAAATAAGAAACATCTGAAGGAAAATAGGGAGTCAGATATTGGGAAAGTGTTTGATCTGCCTTTTATCAAAACAGGTATAAAGAACTAAGAACAACATTATCCATTTTGAAAATAAAGCCTTTTTGTACAATACATGAAACCGTTCTTGAGGATTTGACCATGAACTAATGATAAAGTGGATAATTTTGTCTGGTGCTCCGAAATAGTTTAAATGGTTACAGGTGGTCAATTTGGTTAATGAGGCAGATAATGAAAGCCTTATTTGTGCACCTGTATAAAAGAGCTCAACAATAAAGAACAGACAGCATTTTGCTCAAGCACGGTACTGTGTCTGCTTACAACTTGCTCCAGAGGTTCAAGTCGTTCTTCCGCGCCAACTCCAGTCATCCTTCGGGGACCGTAAGAGTTGCTGGGGCTGGCCTCTGGCAAGTTTAACTTACTAGCTTGAATTTATATAATTGATGAGATATAGCATTTGATGCCAAGTCTGAAAGATTCAATTTCTAGATCAATGAATATAGTACAGAATAGTGTCTGTTCTTCCAGAATTGGTTTTAGATGCATGTTTAAGTGTATGTATGTGTGTGTGTGTGTGTGTATGTGTATGTATATGTATATATCTCCAGAGCCCTATCCTGCCATTAAGCCCCACTTCCAAATAGCTTCTCTTCTTGTAGTTAGAGAAAAGGCACATTTTGGACACTCCTTCCTATCGGTGAGTTATAAGGTCTTTTGTGGATGTTATTGCTTCGATCCTTATCTTGTTATTCAGTGATGTCTGTTTACTAGATTGGGAACCAGATTTGTATCTTTTACCAATTGTGAGCAGTTTCCAGGCCTTTCCAAAGGGAAGATATCTACCACAGGTGAGAAGGGGTTTTCCTTGTCATTGTGTTAGAGATATTTTAAGATATGATATGTTTAAAAAGAGAAAAAACATCATTTAAATGTATAATTTAGATTAATGATGAAATTTTTTCTGTTCTCACCTGAGATTGTTTATAATTTTAATAAATTTAAATAAAATGTTAAATTAGCTCTTATTACAGTACATATTAGTGATGCCAAAAGCCTTACAAGGGAAAAATGGCAAATCCCTGGTTCACCTGTTCCTTCCCACGGATCTGCTCTTGAAACCAAACCCCTTTAAACAGTGTCTGGTTTTGTTTCCTCTTTTATTTATATCACCTGCTGATGATTACCTCTATCTCTTATCACTATTTCTTGACTCGTAAGTTTTAACTACTGTCTTAATCTATTACTAAGAGAGACAACTTGTATCACCTTTTGGCTTCTTTATCTCTTCCCATGAAGAAATGTAAAGAAAGAGGTAGAATAGTAACATAGACAAGTGCACAGACTCTGGAATGCTGTGTCTGTGGTCAAGTTGCTCAAGTTTTCTCAGTCTCTATTTGCTTATCTGCAAAATGGGCATGAGTTCATTCCTAAGAAAATCAATATAGGTATAAATGGGTCAAGATATTTAAAGCATTAAGTTACTATATTAATTTTTCTTTTGCCTATTTTGCATACATTGGTGACTATATTTAACATAATTGATTTTTCTTTGAGTTATTTTGTACATTTAAATAACAATTATTTTCATCAACTATATGATCAACTCTCTATTATTGACTCTCTCTATTTATATATATATTTATATAAATATATATATATAAATATATTGGAGTCTCTACTTGGTAAGATGCAGAAATTCACATTACACTGCTCTTCACTCCCTCACTTGCTCATCTCAATCTTACCTCCCACATTTCCCATCTCTGATTATTGTTTTATAGGAGATCCTCTTAATTTAATCTTCTAGTCATCTGTCCCGGTCCAGGCGGGTTCTGACCTGAGGGACGGGCTGCGGATGAGGAAAACCACAGGCCGGAGACCCGAAACGGTCTTTCTTTGTCCAAACTTTACTTCTCTTTTTATGTATCCACGCTTTACATCTCTTTCAAGACAACGTTCATTTGTGCTGCTACAACAAAATGCCTGACATTAAGTAATCTCAAACAAGTCAAGGCAATGCTACAAGACTCTGTTTCAGAACAAACAGACAGCAATTTCTCACGGTTCTGAAGGCTGGGAAGCTCAGGAGCAAAGCATAGGCAGGTTCGACTGCTGACAAGAGCTCATCTTCCAAAGGAGCAGGGACTCCACGTCCAGCAGCAAAATACGAGAACTCTCTCCCAAAGGAAGAGCTCTCAGCTGCTGGTTGGAGCCTCTTTTTTAAAGGCCTTCACCCCGCCCCCTCGAGGCCTCTCTACATTAGCCCATTCATTGCCACACCTGGATTTTGGAGGCACAGGTTTGATCAGTAGGCCTCTACGTGCGCCTTTTGAAGGATCTAGAATAATTGGCAGGTGATACCAATGAGAAACGTCTGAAGCCCGTGTC